>OY754978.1:21134154-21351654 GCA_963576475.1 Molanna angustata | reverse complement strand
TATCCATGGTATCCAGTGAAAGGTGTGCGGGTGTGAATTACCTTATAAAAGGAAGTACGACAGATGCGTGAATGCTCACACACCGGTCTCGTCTCACCTTTTTGTCCAGAACGGGTGTTAAACCTCATTTCTGAATTTTGTAAGATGTTATTTTGCCTGTTGTACCTATTGTCTATTATTTATTACCCGGATCTTACGGGACGTCTGAAAACGATGATAATTGAAATGAGTGGAAGCACTATATCAAGCAGAATGAAATAAATAATGATACATTATCTTTTGTAAACTTTTTTTAATTTTAATATTTAATATAATTGCAAATGCTAGCAATGAGACCATGCTGGCCAAATTTATGCTGTTCTGATAAGTGCGACAATGTAATAAAAATCTTAATTTCTTGTTTAATCTTTTAATGACAGTTCCATCCATAGATATTATCGTAACTACATATCGGACGTCCTAAAACAGGTTCACCTAGTTGTACGTCCAACGAGACTAATAAAATATGTTACTTTAAATAACATATATGTTTAAATAAAAACGCGTTGAATTTTCACACATTTATTATTGAATATTATGAGATAGAAGTACAATAATCGTTATACAAAATGAACCACAACGTGAGAGCACTATTAACGATCAAACCACGATCAATCCAGCCCCGGCCCTACCCCAGACACTCGTTTATATCAATCTCCCAACTCCCGAAGAATGCCGATCTCCTGATTCGTGCAAACTCGTATAATGCTTATCAGCTATAAAGATTGAGTGTTGTAAGGCACAACATCAATATAATACAGAGACAATATAAAAATAATACAGAATTTTATGTTCCTATTTTAATTATGTATGTATCCTGGAGCATTTTTGATTGTATCAGCTTACTGTAAACATTAAGTAGTAACTTAGCATTAAGTTAAGGATATAAATATTATCACTGTAATCTTGAAATTATTTTGTTGTTATATGTAGGTACTTAACGCTGTATTATGTATAATGTACATAATTATGTATCGTGCCAAATAATTAAATAAAAAAGGGTAATTTCCAATTTCTCAGCACTTTTTTTAGACAGAGGAATTGTTTTTAAGCTCCTATTCTTCTTCCTCAGCCCTCCTTTATCCTGTAATGGATAAAGGTCCCCCTTTGAGACTTTCACAAAGACGTCCCTATCCTGAGCAGACCGCGTCCATCCGCCTCCAGCCACTCATCTTATATCGTCAGACCACCTTGCTTGAGGCCTTCCAACACTTCTTTTTCCCGTTTAGGTCACCATTCCAGTACTTTCTAAGTCTATCTGGATTCAGGTTCGAGTGACATTCCCCGCCCAGCTCCACTTTTGCTATGGTAACCTTTTGGACGATGTCGGTTATTTTTGTTTTCTCTTATCCACAAGTTTGTTTTTGACCTCTTGACGAAATATCCAGCATTCTCCATTAGTATGTATAAGAAGTTGATCTATTTTGTATATATTTTATCAGTTGTACAGGGGCTTATACAAATGGAGACAGGTCATCCTGAGAACATGATTCTGCTATACGTAAACGAAATCGGTTGAAACAGAAATCCACACCTTGACCACTAGATTGTTAATTCAGCAGACTATCATATCTGCCACCGACCAATCATATTAAGACAGAATAAAAAACAAAATCGAAAAAAAAAATTCAAAGCAACGTTTGTGTTCTGCAAGATTTGTTATTTGTATTTGGCCAAGAATGTAAAGTTGTGAAGGAATAAGTACCTAATCGTTTTTATACTAGTTGCATGTAACACATGAGATCCAACTGTCGATAGCTATAGTATGTATAGTTGAAGAATAAGTACCAAATACAAATTATTTAATATTTTAAGATATTTGGTTTTCTATACAACACATGTACCTAGGTATAATAATAATAATAATAATAATAAATTTATTTGTTGCATTAAAAATAACAAGAAATTATATACATTTTGAACTATTTTACAACAAATAGGCTATTGCTCAGCTGTACACCCGTGGAGACCCACAGTGCAGCTGATTTTCAGCAATGCCTTGGACGATCACAAAATATATATTTTATACATACAGATAATAAATAAAAAATAAAATAACATAAAATTATATACGAAAACATTTATACATGAAGAAAAGAAAAAAAAAAATAATAATTGAGAAAGATAAAAAAAACAAAAGGAAAAAACATATATATTATATATACAAATAAAAATAAATAAACAAAGAAAGCATTATTAGGATAGTTAATTTTGTTGTACATAGGTACTTACTTTGGCATTATTACATTTAATTTTGTGTACTTAACAGCCATTCACTGCAATGCTTTTTAAAAGTATGTCAAGATAGGATAGTATGGAGGTCAGTCCTTTGATCCTACCCAGAATGTGAAAACAGCATGATGGTATGTATGTATGTTTGGAGATTAGTACAAATTATTAAGTCTTCTTAGATATTGTGAATAGGCTACATCCATACAAATTGTATGAAATAATGTCGTCACTAAATTCAATTTTTGTAAAAATTGTTAAAAAAATTTGCAATGTGCTAATACAATTTCTATATTTTTTATAGAAAATTAAATTATCTATTTGGGGTGTTTCGGCTTTTTTCGATATTTTTATAATATTTGGAAATATAGGCAGTTAAACTCATAAATTTATCATAAAAAAAATATTTTTCTTAATAAAAAATGTTTGAGAAACCCTGAAATTTAAAAAAAAACTAATTTGAGATTTTGTTTTTGTCTATGTTGATACCAATTTTCAGCGTTTTAGCTTTTATGGTTTCTGAGATATATGGAAAAATAAACCGAAATTTCAAAAGTTGATAACCCCTGACTGAAACAAAAATTCACAATTCTAAGTATAAAAGTTTTGAGGGCCTATAATTGTTTATATATTCTGAAAATTTGGGCTCTGTAAATTGAGCGAATCAAAAGTTATAAGGGACACACACACACACACACACACACACACACACTACACTACACACACACACCCACACACACACACACAAAACTCACATAAAATGTTCTACTCCGAATTCCGAATAAATCCATGTACGGGAACATATATGCTGCGAGGCCTCTAGTTCGTGTTATTAGCATGCAAAAAGTCCACTACACCATACAAAATTTTCCTTCGTACACGCATCTTGGCTTAACTAGTTGCATGTAACACATGAGATCCAACTGTCGATAGCGATAGTATGTATAGTTGAAGAATATGTACCAAACTATAAACCCATAAATACAAATTATTGAATATTTTCAGATATTTTGTTTTCTATACAACATATATTATGTAGGTATGTATGTCAAGATAGGATAGTATGGAGGAAGTTCCTTTTTTCCTACCCAGAATATGAAAATAGCATGATGGTATGTATGTTTGGAGATGAAGTATCAAACTATTAAGTCTTCTTACGTATTGTGTATAGGCGACTGCCATACAAAATGTATGAAGCGATGTCGTCACTAAATTCAATTTTTAAAAAAATTGTTAAAAAAAATTGAGTTCTTCTACTACAATGTTAATATTTTTTTAGAAAATTAAATTATCTAGTTGGGGTATTTCGGCTTGTTTCGATAATTGTATAAGTTTTGGAAATATAGGCAGTTAAACTCATAAATTTATCATAAAAAAAATATTTTTCTTAATAAAAAATGTTTGAGAAACCCTGGAATTTTTTTGAAAAAACTAATTTGAGATTTTGTATTTGTCTATGTTTGTACCAATTTTCAGCGTTCTAGCTTTTATGGTTTCTGAGATATATGGAAAAATAAAATAAAAATTCAAAAGTTGATAACCCCTGACTGAAACAAAAATTCATAATTTCGAGTATAAAAGTTTTGTAGGCCTGTAACTGTTTATATATTCTGAAATTTTAGGCTCTGTAAATTGAGCGGATCAAAAGTTATAAGGGGGGGACGGACACACACACAGACACACAGACACACAGACACACACACACACACACACACACACAGACACACGAAATGTTCTACTCCGAATTCTGAGTAAATCCGTGTATGGAACATATATGCTGCGAAGCCTCTAAGTTGGTGTTTTTTGACTTCAAATTTGGAAAAGCCGTGAAAAAAGTAGACCTCTCCATACAATTCTCGCGTATTCTGGCTTGATACATTGTCGATATGTTAAGAGAACAAAGTTCTCCTGAACAAATCGACAGTTGGAAAATTCACTAAGATAGGAAATGATTTAAAATATGATTGATATTAAGCATTTTAAATAATTGTTAAGTTGGTCAGCCCATTCCTTTGTATATCTTCTTCTTCTTTCCCCTTAGCGCTTTTATCCCATTTCTATCAGGGTACGCTTTGACCATGATCCTATAATTGGCGAGTCTGGTTATTACATTGAAGCGATTGCCATCTGACCTTCGGAATCAGACAAATTGGATCTTCATCTTCTTCTTTTTCATCAGCTAGGACTATGTCCTGTAGTTCTCGGCACCTGCTCCTGGGAGGAGGACATCCAGCTGTCCCTCCATCGTTTGGGCGGTCTTCCTGGAAGTCTGCTACCTGTAGGATGTTCATCAGCTGATATCCTCACTACTCGGTCTGAGCTTGCTCTCCCCACGTGATCTCTCCAGAAACGTCTTCTTGTTCTACCCCATCGCACCACGTCCTCAACTTATATATATCTAGTAAAAACAAAATTTTTGCAAAATCGGACTATGAAAAGTGGTTTAAAATTCGATTGAATTTAAGCATTGTAAAATATCAAGTGTGAATTAAGTATTAAAAAACTCTGCACGCTTGGACTATGGGAAATGTTTTTTTATTCACAAAAACGGCGCTATAAAAATCATCCTATTTTTAATGGTTAATTAGTTACATGGGTGCAAAATATATGTAGTACAAAGTACAAGAAATATGCTAATGTCAATTATACGTGATAAATATACTTTTGTTTCAGATAGTAGCGTATGAAAGTTCTGGAGAGTTTTTTTTGCCATAATTATCCTAACAATATTCAGAATATAATTTTATCCACAATATTATTGCCAGTCTGTCCAGGTGTTTAAATATTTTTTTATCAAATATTTATGACGCACGTTACACACAAGTTATTTATAAATGCAGTTTCGAGAAAACGTTAGAATACTTATTCAAGTAAGTAAGTTAATGTATAGAAATGTAAGCAATATATTTCAATAATGAGTGAAGAAAAACGGGTGAGTGAATGAAAGACTCTAAGCATTATTTGGGCAAGTATCACGTTTCGAGGGCGCGAATGACATACAGTTGAGAATCGATTCCACGGAGGCAAATTTACTCACCAATTACAGTGGCATAATGGGATTGTAATTCAAATTTATTATACGTGAACAGGTAATTGATATGTTATATAATACCCTCCTCAGACTTACATATAGTGTTAGTGTGTAGTAGGTACGCCTCTTCTTCAGGACCGGATCTACTGTATTCGATGCCTTGCGCACTAAATTTTATAGGCGTCCCATTTCCAATAAAATTGATAAATAAAATGACACCATCACGGTATTTATTTATTTAGTTATCTTTTTGTTCACATACTTTGTACGCTTGCGGATTCATTGCCTGACGGCAATTCCTTCCAACCAACCAGAGTTGATGATGGGAATATACAATACAATGAATCTAATATATCGAATATATTTTTATTATTGCATATGCGCAAACATTGGATTTTTTTCCCTGTCGGGAGTCAAAGATATTTTTTAACAGATTTTTAATTATCTCAATAGAGACGAAGTTGGAATATTTATTGTAGGAGAACCGGGAAATCAAGGCACCTACAGGGCTTACGACCTGTCATCGGCTGGCTTACGTGATCACTTTATGCGCTTGCGCAACGTTCACCAATTATGCCTTATGATCTCAATAAAAAGGCATAATTGGTGAACGTTGCGCAAGCGCATAAAGTAATCACGTAAGCCAGCCGATGACAGGTCGTAAGCCCTGTAGGTGCCTTGATTTCCCGGTTCTCCTACAATAAATATTCCAACTTCGTCTCTATTGAGATAATTAAAAATCTGTTAAAAAAAATCTAATATATATATATACAATAAAGATAACAGAAGAAAAGCAAAAAAAGACAAAAAAGATTCAGTACAATAACAGTTAATGATAATAAACATTTCCTTGCACAGTGCGCAAGTTGCGAGTGGCATTTTTTTCAACTAACCAGTGTTTCTAGCCCAGTGAAGCAATATTAGCCTATCATTGATAAGAACTGTGCCACGGCAACCGGCACAGTTCATAGCAATAATAGAAAAACAAAAAGATAAAGAGAAGTAGAGGAGAGGAAGAAGAAATCAGGTATGTATGAGTGTACTTCAAATGAAGAACTAAAAAAATCAGTACTATGAATTTATTTATTTTATTTATTTATAACAATTAACAATATCATTTTACATATTATTATAAATCCACCTCACTAGGCTTTGCCTGTACCGAGGTGGAATATTTCACAATCACATCAATACATTTATAAACAATATTTACATATTATTATATATCCACCTCACTAGGCTTTGCCTGTACCGAGGTGGAATATTTCACAATCACATCAATACATTTATATACAATATTTACATATTATTATATATCCACCTCACTAGGCTTTGCCTGTACCGAGGTGGAATATTTCACAATCACATCAATACATTTATAAACAATATTTACATATTATTATATATCCACCTCACTAGGCTTTGCCTGTACCGAGGTGGAATATTTCACAATCACATCAATACATTTATATACAATATTTACATATTATTATATATCCACCTCACTAGGCTTTGCCTGTACCGAGGTGGAATATTTCACAATCACATCAATACATTTATATACAATATTTACATATTATTATATATCCACCTCACTAGGCTTTGCCTGTACCGAGGTGGAATATTTCACAATCACATCAATACATTTATATACAATATTTACATATTATTATATATCCACCTCACTAGGCTTTGCCTGTACCGAGGTGGAATATTTCACAATCACATAATACATTTATATACAATATTTACATATTATTATATATCCACCTCACTAGGCTTTGCCTGTACCGAGGTGGAATATTTCACAATCACATCAATACATTTATAAACAAGATTTACATATTATTATATATCCACCTCACTAGGCTTTGCCTGTACCGAGGTGGAATATTTCACAATCACATCAATACATTTATATACAATATTTACATATTATTATATATCCACCTCACTAGGCTTTGCCTGTACCGAGGTGGAATATTTCACAATCACATCAATACATTTATATACAATATTTACATATTATTATATATCCACCTCACTAGGCTTTGCCTGTACCGAGGTGGAATATTTCACAATCACATCAATACATTTATATACAATATTTACATATTATTATATATCCACCTCACTAGGCTTTGCCTGTACCGAGGTGGAATATTTCACAATCACATCAATACATTTATATACAATATTTACATATTATTATATATCCACCTCACTAGGCTTTGCCTGTACCGAGGTGGAATATTTCACAATCACATCAATACATTTATATACAATATTTACATATTATTATATATCTACCTCACTAGGCTTTGCCTGTACCGAGGTGGAATATTTCACAATCACATTAATACATTTGTATACAATATTTACATATTATTATATATCCACCTCACTAGGCTTTGCCTGTACCGAGGTGGAATATTTCACAATCACATAATACATTCATATACAATATTATCATCGTATTTCATCATACAGTTTCCATGAAAATGCTTATTTTATATAGTAACATGTCAGGACTTATATGTATATGTATCCAAACATAATATATCAAACATTAAACTTATAAGTATACATATGTATCCAAACAAAAATATATCAAACAATAAATAAAAACACAAATAAAAACACTAAATATAAGGCCTATACTATTAGTTGGAATATATATAGTAAAGTACGTTAATCAGATCGGAGTGGACGTCTGTGGCTTGAAAAATAAGTGAATATAATCAGCGGCATGTGTAGATTATCATTTATGAAAAATACGACACAGGCGTGTATATCCACATACCGGATTCGTCACACATAATAATAAAAGGAAAATTCAGAATGAATGATAAACCTCACTTATACGAGATATTATTTTAAGAGTTGATGAGTTTTTATTTCATTTCACGCGTTTTTTCGTTTGCATAAATTTTTTTACTTTTTACAGGGCGTTATTTTTTTTTTCTTTTTAATTTTTTTTTTGGACGCCCAAGATTTATTGCACCATTTGAACCTGTGGTGGATCCAGCCCTGCTCATCTCAATACAAACACGATATACACAGGAAAATAATGCTACATGTTTACGAAGAAGTGTATCTACGATCGAGTACTAGTTTCCATCTGTGTACAGTACACACAATATACCTTCATTCAATATTCTCCTATCTTATAGGTATATACCAATATAAGGCAGTTTGACACGGTTGCGATATTTGAATAGGAGAAATAATCCAAATATTACGTACCTACCTAATAACAATAAAATAAATTTGTATTAACCACTTTTTATTAGAACCAAGTCTACATGTTTCGAGAACAATGCTCTCTTCCTCAGGACACTTAGTGAAAAAAAAATATTACATACCTATCTAAATATATCCAAAACTGTCTCCATTGGTGTAGGCAAAGTGATCCGAGCTTCATTCATCTTTGCATCTCTCATACTAATGTACCTTAAATATTCGACAATATCTCATCACGTGGTCATAAATAATGGTATTCATCATAAGGATACTTTACTTACGTCTCTTTATTATAGTTTACTCATTCACAAAACATGCAATTCAGTTGTAGAATCCGTACCCTGGTTGAATCAAAATTTTATATAATATGCTTTATAACGAGTTGTCCTTTTGTGGACTTAATGACGTGACATTCAAATCAAGTATTTATTTTCAAAAATAATAGACTTTTTGGTATATGAAAAAAAATGTTTTTCAATAGTGACTATTTGAAATATAATTTTTTTCAATTCGTCGCAATTGTTAATATTTCAAATTAATTCGTTTCTCAATGGCGACTCAGTTTTTTATTATTGTTACTCTGAATCTGTGAGACAACAAAAACCCATCTTAAGTTTTCCAGAATGTGGCAACTTGTTTTTGGGTGCGTGTCAAATAAATATTTTTGACATGGCAACAGTTAGTTGCAACATAAAATAAATCAAATAAAATCTCATTTGTCAATAAAACTATTTGACAAAGTAGTAGGTATACAGTAATATCATCATTCATCCTTATCCTCATGACTGAGGATAGCGGCTGCAGTCCGTCGCCATACGTATGGCCCGCCTCCATGCCAATCTGTTTTGGGCTGAACGCAGAGCACCAGTCACCGAAGACCACCACCGAAGGACTTAACCAAATTGCTCCATCTGGTCGGTGAGCGACTACGAGATCTCCGTCCCTCCAGGCTGCCCATCACAACAAGCTTCTCGAGGCAGTCTGGTTCCCTTCTGGCAATGTGTCCAAAGAATTGAAGGATACGTCTGTAACATATCGTCGATAGACTATCCACGATCTTTAGCTCGCCTAGAATTGACACATTCGTTCTTCTGGCTGTTCATGGGATGCGCAACATACGCCTCCAGCACCACAGTAATATACAGGTATGTAATGCATGCAACGTCTAAGGGTAGTATTACGGGAAACTTAAAAAAAACTTTTGTAAGCAGTATTCTCGCACAACGGGACCTTACCTAATTCATTTTTCTTAAATAACTCGCGTAATACGACCCTCAAGTATAAAATTATTCAATGTTTCAAAGAGGGAGATGCACACAACCGTTTTTTTTTTAATAATATTGTATTAAAGTTTATATTAATATTTTATAATGTCGGACGCCATCGCACCGACGTCCTGGCATCCTGGGTTCGATTCCCAGTAGAGGAGAAATTTATTTAAATTCATTTCTCACGCTAATATTGCTTCTCTGGGCTAGAAACACTGGATAATTGGAAGAAATTGCCACAAGGCAATAAACTCGCCACTTGCGCAGGGTGTAACGAAGTGTTCATTATTATTATTATTATAATAATTCAAAATCTTATTTATTTTTACAATTTATATTTAACAAGGTCTTTATTTTCACATTTTTCCTGTTTTTTTTTTCAACTAACTAACAAACTCTTTTGTTTTCTTTTTTTCCTTGTGTTCTAATTTTCAAAAATATTTCTATTCAATAGTGCAGTACTGAATTTCATAACAATATAATATATGTTCGCTATAACTAGTTGCATGTAACACATGAGATCCAACTGTCGATAGCGATAGTATGTATAGTTGAAGAATACGTACCAAACTATAAACCCATAATACAAAATATTTAATATTTTAAGATATTTGGTTTTCTATACAACACATGTACCTAGGTATGTATGTCAAGATAGGATAGAATGGAGGTCAGTCCTTTGATCCTACCCAGAAAATGAAAACAGCATGATGGTATGTATGTATGTTTGGAGATTAGTATCAAACAATTAAGTCTTCTTAGATATTGCGTGTAGGCGACTGCCATACAAATTGTATGAAGCATCTCGTCGTCGTCAATGTCGTCACTAAATTCAATTTTTATAAAAAATGTTAAAAAAAATTGAGATGTTTAAATACAATGTTAATATTTTTTATGAGAATTAAATTATCTAGTTGTGGTGTTTCGGCTTTTTTTGATATTTTAAAAAAATTGGAAATATAGGCAGTTAAACTCATAAATTTATCATAACAAAAATATTTTTCTTAATAAAAAATGTTTGAGAAACCCTATATTTTTTTTGAAAAAATCGGTTTGAGTTTTTGTATTTGTCTATGTTTATACCAATTGTCATCGTTCTAGCTTTTATGGTTTCTGAGATATATGGAAAAATAAACCAAAATTTCAAAAGTTGATAACCCCTGACTGAAACAAAAATTCACAATTCTGAGTATAAAAGTTTTGTAGGCCTATAACTGTTTATATATTCTGAAATTTTGGGCCCTGTAAATTGAGCGGATCAAAAGTTATAAGGGGGGGGGGGACATACAGACACACAGACACACACACACACACACACAAAACTCACATAAAATGTTCTACCCCGAATTTTGAGTAAATCCATGTACCGGAACATATATGCTGCGAAGCCTCTAAGTTTGTGTTTTTAGCTTGCAAAAAGTCCACTTCGCCATACAAAATGTTCCTTCATACACGCATCTTGGATTTTAACTGCCTCTTCCTTCAATATAATTTCATTCTCTTGAACGAATCGACAGTTGGATTATGTTATAGTGAACGATATGATCATACATACATATTTATGCACATGGATAGGTATATATGTAATGACATGTCAATATTTTGAGATTTAATATTGTTGCATTTTATCCACCTACTTCCTTTCATACCCACAAATTTGCCTACAAAATTCAGTCACCATCAAGACCACACCGTATGACCATTATGTTTCGGACTCGCATCAAACCTAGTAAAATTAATTCATTCTAATCAAAACATCGCCATCCAATTTATCAGTTTAGTGTCTGTGAATATTGTGTGAAGTTAGCATTAGGAGACATTGGGAAAAATCTGAACCATACCAGGAAAGGTAGGTAAATATTCCTTCTTTTCCTTCCTCCTGTCACTGGGTAAAACCAGTGGCACACACAATAAGTAACTTTTTAAGTATTGCCTTGTATATTCTTTCCTTTTTTTTTTCAATAAATGAATATGTCCTTGTTAAATAAGTGTATAATATATCGGATCGGAGCTCCTCGTTGCTGTCCGTGGGCCTCTTCAAGGTCCCATTGGTCACGCGGATTTTGTGATCTCGAAGAACAATTTTAAAGCCTTTAAAAAGTTTTGTCATAGTTATGGTGCCTTACTATTGTTAGATTCCCAGTAGGTTATTTTTTTTTACAGAGATCTTGCTCATACCCCTGATATTTCTCATTTATAAGATCTGAAGTCCCCGAGTGTGAATCCTCCATTCACATTCGTCGATTTTTCTTTTGCACTATGGTGCCGAGATTACTAATCTAGAGGGCTCCATGATCTACTTTTCGTGCTATGCATTTTTTTTCTTGTCGCTCACTTAGCGTTCTGTGAAGGGGCCGTTTATAGTCCCCATATGCAGAGCGGGTGGTGGTGGGAGTAGCGAAAAAAGTGTATAATATACATCTTTCTACGTTCCCTAAAATAAGCGTACATGCTTGTGATATATATATAGGTGAACGAAATCGGTCGAGGCAGGATTCGAACTCACGACCACTGGATAACTTACCCAGCGCGCTAACCGCTCTGCCATTGACCCATTTTTTTTCCTTTTATTACATCATTATTTTTCAATGTATTTTCTTGTGAATATTTGAAATAAATAAGTAAATAATTAAAATCCCTCAAGAATTGACAACCTTCTGAGAACAATATGTAAATGCTCAGATATGAAATTCAAAATGAAAGTACGATATCAATTGTTGGCCACGACTTACTTTTATACAGTGTTTAGCGAATGTGCATAATAGTCTTTCTATGTGAAAGAAGTAGCAGTAGCATTATTTGATCTGTTATTTCTGTGTTTTGTGGGGAACGTAATCCGGGACGTCGGGACATGAGTCAGTCGATTCACCATTGTGATAGGGCAGCGGTATAATTCAAGTATAATGTTTTTATCTGATCAAATAATTACATCCTCGATATTGCAATGTAATATTTCAAGGGAGTGAATTAAGGAAGCGTTTCCATGTAAAGAATTGCATTAAACCAATCTTAATAATATATATTTTCACGAACGTAATGAAATTGTCTGGTAACATGTTACAAGAGTTAAGTTTTAAAGCGGTTCTTGGATTTATCGATATACCTCTTGTTTCTGCACAACCAAATGAATATCATCGTGATATATATAATATAAATCTGTTAGTAAATACGTCTGTTTGTATTTGCTCAATTAATGCGAACAAGATCACATATATCTACACGCTATTCCACGCAGGGCCGAACAATCTCCGCCATAACAGTCTGTTTCAATAAATTTTATCTTTTTATTGACAAACTTTTTAACATCCCAATAAAGACGAAGTTGGGATATTATAAAAGAACCAGGAACTCAAGGAATCTACAGGGCTTACGACCTGTCATCAGCTGGTTTCATCATCATTTGCCCTACAGCCCGTTGTGGGCCTTGCACTCTGCGGCTCTCTTCCAGTTGGTAAGACCCAGCGCTCGTACATCAGCCTCCACATCCTCCAGTCATCTCATTTTTGGTGTGCCTCTGCTTCTTCTTAATAATAATAATAGTAATAAAATACTTTTATTGGTTTATTCAACGTGGCGGATATATTGCTAGCAGGCAATCTCTATCAGTCAACCACCATGGTAAATACAATCAGTAACAGGGATAGAAGAATACAAATAGAAAAATAGAAAAAAAAAAAAAATTTAAAATACAAAATAAATATTAAAAACAAAAAATAATATATGTATAAATAAGAACAATAATCAGAAAAAAATACATCAGATAGATACACTATGTTTATTGGATGGAGGATATGAGAGGAGAAAGGAAGAGGGGTAAAGGGAAAAAGACGTGAATTTGTGTTTATGTGGATAGAAAGTGTGACTTCAGACGCTTCTTCTTCTTCTTCCGTCTGGTGTGGTGTTTAAAACCTCGTTGGGAGTAAGATCATCACTCATCCTGTAGACATGACATCAGCCGGTTTACGTGATTACTTTATGCGCTTGCGCAACGTTCAACAATTATGCCTTTTTATTTTTTTGCCTTCTTACTATCATAACTTTTATTATATGTGGCATGTTACTATATACATAATCTACACCAATTGTCATGACTTTTTGAGAATTCTCATGGTTTTAAAGTGTATTTTTAAAACAGTTCAGATTTACCAATGTTTATTATAATTATATGATTTTTATAAAAAAATAATTTTCAAACCGAATGAAATGTTTGTCGAATCAGTAATAATTTTTGGTTATTATTTTTGTTTTAAATTAAATTATTTTTCGACTATACTGATTATCTTCGTCTGCCTTAAGTCGACAAAGAAGAGTCCTTAGAAGCAACGAAATTGAAAATGTGGCAGGAAAAGAATTACATAACACATAAATATTAATATATCTATATTCTAAAACATGGCACTGCTGGTAAGCCGTTTGGCTTCTGTGCAGGAGTCCTAGGTTCGATTCCAAACAGAGAATAAAAATATATTTAAATTTATTTCTAATGCAGTTCTTGTTTATCCGGTAATAAACTCGCAGTTGCGCAGGGCGCGAGGGTATGTTTTTTATTATTTTTATTAGGTATATCATTATAACATTATGTCATTATCGCATTTGGGGTTGACATCAAAATTTACCTTGCAATTAACTCCATAATCGACTGCATTAAACTCCAAGAAGACCTTGACAGATTATACACTTACTGATAATTAAATAACCTAAATCTTCTTCTTCTTCTTCTTTCAGCCCCTTTCACTCCACTGCTGGATAAAGGCCTCTTCCTGAGTTTTCCACTTCTCTCTGTCCTGGGCGCTCTGTTTCCACCCATGTCCTACCAGTTCGACAATGTCATCAGTCCATCTCCTCTGTGGTCTCCCTACACCCCTTCTATTATTATAGGGTCTCCAATTCAGAATTTTGGGGGTCCATCTATCATCTCTCTGTCTTGCCACATGACCTGCCCATTGCCACTTCAGCCTTCCCACTCTTTCTGCAATGTCGGTGACCTTTGACCGGCGTCTTATTTCCTCGTTTCTTATTCGGTCTCTCAAGGATACGCCTAACATTTGTCTCTCCATTGCTCGTTGAGTACACTTAAGTCTGTGGAGGCTTCTGGCAGTAAGTGGCATGGTTTCGAGACCGTATGTTGTTACTGGCAAAACACAAGAATTGTACACTTTGGCTTTTAGGTTATTCGGAATTTCCCTGTTGCCGAATATGTACCTCAACTTTCCAAAAGCAGCCCAACTCAGCCCTATACTTCTTGGCAGTTCGGCGGTCTGATTTTCTATACCCAATTTAATTTTATGTCCAAGGTATATGTATTCTTCAACAGCACCAATAGTCTTATTTCCAATGCAAATACTGTGTAAAGTTGGACTCAAAATCTTGGTTTTGTCTATGTTCATTTCCAGACCGATTTTTCTAGAGGCTTCATATAATTCTGCTACCATAGCTTCCAGTTCAGACAATTCTTCGCTTATTATTACTATGTCGTCTGCAAAACGGAGGTGATTTAAATATTTGCCATCTATTTTAATGCCTTTATTGTTCCAGTTTAATGTTTTGAAGACATCTTCTAATGCCAGTGTGAATAGTTTTGGGGATATCGTATCACCCTGTCTTACACCCTTCTCGATTTTGATTTTTTCTGTTTTCAGATTTTCGTTCACTTTTACATCCATAGTAGCATTTTCATAAATATATTTAATCAATCTTATGTATCTAGAATCAATCCTAGCATTTTCAAGAGCACTTAAAATTGACCAGGTTTCTAGAGAGTCAAATGCTTTACGATAGTCTATAAAAGCCATATGAATTTTTATGTTATACTCTGTAGCTTTTTCTATAAGTAAACGCAAAGTTTGAATATGATCTGTGGTTCCGAAACCCTTACGGAAGCCAGCCTGTTCTACGGGTTGGTAGAAGTCAAATTTTGGAGTTAGACGGTTTGTCAATATTTTTGTCAGCAGTTTGTATAAGTGAGGGAGTAAGCTAATCGGCCGATAGTTTTCCAGATTCTCTTGGTCCCCTTTTTTGAACAGCAACTTAACTTCGGCATTTTTCCAGTCATCTGGAATTACTTCTTGTTCTAGACATTTATTTAACAATATTTGTACCGCCTCTTTCAATTCACTGCCTCCAATCTTCAGCATATCACTAGTTATCCCATCTTCTCCAGGTGCTTTATTATTTTTCATGTTATTCAATGCTATGTTTATTTCATTTAGATTTATTTCTGGTATCTCTTCGGATCCCGCATTTAATATATTATTATTCTCTGCTTCAGGTCTTCTTAGCCTGGAAGAGTATAGTTCTTTGTAAAATTCTTTCACTTCTTTAGCTATAGACTCCGTATCATTTATAGTTTCCCCATTTTTGTTCTTTATCTTTGTTATATTCTGCCTGCTGCAGCACAAATTTGATTTTAGGACTTTCATATTCTTATTTCTTTCGATAGTTTCTGTGATGCAATTTGTATTGAATTTTCTGATATCTTTTCTGATTTGTCTTCGAATGGTTTTGTTTAGATTTTTATATTCATCTGTATCTCTGCATAGAGTTTTTCGCTTTTCTAAGAGACTAATTGTATCGGGAGACAACTTCTCATTATTTTTTCTCTGTCTGAAGGAGATTTTCTTAACTGCAGTATGAACGGTAGATGTCACCTTGTCAGATAGCGCATCTATTGGTTCGAGTTTATTTTTGATAGTGGTTTGAAACTCCGTTTGGTGTCTTCTTAGCAATTCCGTGGAAAGTGTTTGACCATTCTTCTTATTTATCATTTTTGCTCTTTCTAGTTTAGTATTTATGCTAAATGAAGCCCTTACGAGTCTATGGTCACTTCCCGTGTCAAAAGAGTTAAGCACTGAGACATTTTTGCAGTATCTTTTAGCATTTGTAAGGATAAAATCTATTTCATTTCTTGTTCTACCGTCTGGGCTTTTCCATGTCCACTTTCTTTGTGGTTGTTTCTTAAAGAATGTATTCGTACAGAATAATTGTTCGCTTTGTAGATAATCCATCAACATTTCGCCTCTTTCATTTCTGCTCCCCAGCCCGAACTTTCCAATATTGTCTGAATCTCCTAGCTTCTTCTCTCCGATCTTTGCATTGAAATCTCCAGTAATAATTACTAGTTGAGATTTTTCTGATCTTCTGGCCTTTGTAATGTCTTCATAAAAATGTTCTATGTCTTCATCGTTTGATGTGCTTGTAGGGGCATATGCTTGTATTACTTGGATTGTGTATTTTTTATTTAGTTTCAGCAGTATGTATATGACTCTCTTGGATACAGTACTCATCTTTGTTACATACTGTTTGATATTTTTGTTAATCAGGAATGCCACTCCTCCTACTGAAGCTTCTGCATTATTTTGATAGAGAATATGGCCGGATGAGAGTGTGGTTGCCTTTTCCTCTTTTAATCTGGTTTCACAGATTCCGAGAATATCCCATTTTATGGCTTGTAGCTCCTTTTCCAGTCTGATCTGATCCTCTTCTTGTCTCATAGTACGTATATTGTATGTTGCTATTGCAATGTTTGTTCTGCTTTTGTTTTTCGAATATCTGCCCCCCCCAGAATCCTTGGGGCTGACAGGTGTTGCGTCGGTGTGAGATTCTGAGTTGTTAACTCTACTCACCTGGGGTAGTTTTGTTTTACAATTCGAGATCATGGTTCTTAGTTTGGAAGGTTGTTTGGACTGCTACAATATTATGTAGCTCTGTACCACGCTGTCCAGTTGCGGGTTGGTACAGGGGTTCTTCTAGGATCTCCTTCCTTATATGACACAGGGATTTAAGCCTGCGCAGATGTTACGGTTATACCGCCGATACTCGGTCTTCAGAGCCTCGTTAGTTGTCTAGCCTAAATCTTACCTTATCAAAATGCAATGAAATATCATTTATTTTATTTTATTTATTAAGGAAACAAACATTGTAATAGTACAACAAAATAAAGTAAATCAGCAAAGTAACCATGAATTGATAACACTAAATCTATAACAACACATTCTTATAACACAATAAAGAATAAATAAGAATGAAATAAAAAAGCAAAATAAAAACAAACTCACAATAAAATACATATAAACTCGCACAACACCAAAAAACCTTTTAAAAGCTGCGAGATTGTAATTTTGAATATCGATTGCAAATTTATGGATAGAATTATCGATAGATTTATCGTCTGATAAAAGAGTTTTGCGCAAAATTATTTTATCACATAGGAATAGCAAATAATTCATTCGATCTACAGGCAATTTTTCCAGCAGATATGCGGAATCAACTATGCAGTCTACTATTTTAAATACAAATATCAAATCCAACATCTTTCTATGCTTATAATATAAGCTGATAAGTCTACTTCGGTTTTCCTCATAATATGAACAATATTTTAAATGAATAGTTGCATGTAACACATGGGATCCAACTGTCGATAGTGATAGTATGTACAGTTGAAGAATAAGTACCAAACTATAAACCCATAAATACAAATTATTTAATATTTTAAGATATTTGGTTTTCTATACAACACATGTACCTAGGTATGTATGTCAAGATAGGATAGTATGGAGGTCAGTCCTTTGATCCTTTCCAGAATATGAAGACAGCATGATGGTATGTATGTATGTTTGGAGATTAGTATCAAACTATTAAGTCCTCTTAGATTATTGTGTGTAGCTATTGCCATACAAATTGTATGAAGCAATGTCGTCACTAAATTCAATTTTTATAAAAATTGTTAAAAAAAAATTGAGATGTGCTAATACAATGTTAATATTTTTTATAGAAATTTTTTTTTTTTTTAATAAGGCACAGCCACCAATAGAGGCGGATTTGTGCTGTACAATTTAGATCATAAAAGAAGAGTAAAAACAGAATTCCATTAGATCTCAGAGAAATAGGGGTTTAAATTAAATGATTGCAAAAGGGAAGCATATGTACAAGCAATTAAAGAATTTACAATAAAACATTAAATGCGTTAGTCACTTATTCTTATATGCGTTATTTATATGCGTTAAAACATTAATGCGTTTCTTATGGTTGAGTGAAAGGCTTCCTACAATCAGCTATATCTTTATACCGGTGGTGGAGATGAATTTAGCGATTTCTAATATTACATGTCGTGAGCCAATCGCCAACAGATGCTCCATATTAAAGGGTCTTTCTATTTTCACCACTTCTCCGTACATACCTCTATCCGAGACCAACGGGCAGGCAAAGAACACATGGTTCAGTGTCTCGAGATCCTGACCACACTCGCAGTATGGGCTGTTAACAACTCCTATTCTGAATAGATGAGGGGCTATTGAGCAATGTCCGATCCACATTCTACATATAGTTGAGACGACACATTTGTTCAACTGATAAGCTGTATACCAAGGCTTTCTTGGAATCGTAGGTTGAATATCTTTATAAAATCTGCCTTTGTTCGAAGTCGGAGAGTTCCATTCCTTCTCCCACTCGTTCCAAGTTCGAGACTTGAGCTATAGGATTACGTCGTCGAATGTAGGAAAGAAATTATTTAAATTTTCGCCCGACTCAATGGCGGATTTGGCCAACCTGTCCGCAATTTCGTTGCCCTCGATTCCTCGGTGTGAGGGAATCCAAGCAATCTTTATATCCTTACCTACGGAACTCAGATTGTAGAAATTTTTACGTATTTCACAGAGATTTATGTCATTAGGTCTTGTATTTAAATTAGAAGCGATTGCAGAGACACAGCTGAGTGAATCGGTAAAAATGATTGCCCTTTGAAGATTTAGACTGTGTATGGAGTCGAGTGCTATTTTGATTGCCACACATTCCGCAGAGAATATAGAAGTTTGGAATGAAAGTTTATATTTGCTCTCAATTTTGAGACTAGGAATGAATACCCCGACTCCCAGAACAGAATCATTTGACATTTTAGAACCATCAGTAAATATGTGAATATGGGAGGGATAGGATGAAATAAAATCCTGGAAAATTGAACGGTTCTCAGAAGGGTTTAAAGAAGATTTGAGAATACCAATGTCTTTATGTATCTCTGGTATGTGGATAATTGCCTCGTAAGGGATATTGTAGTAAGGAGGAACAGTAGATTCTGGGGGAAGGTAGTGAGATTGAGAGAAATATATATAACTCTTGCAAAGACATGGAATTTGTTTGCCCCTCCTTATATGTTCCTTCAGCAATGACACAAGGATTTTTAATGGGTCTGTTAGCAATTTGTTTGGGGTTGAAAATCTTCTAAGAAGGAAACTGTCTGATAGAAATTGTCTTCGGAGAATCAAAGGAGGGTCTACACTCTCCACTTGAAGGACATTTACAGGTGATGATCCCATAGCTCCGAGCACCAGTCTAAGGGATTTTGATTGGACTACATCGAGTCTCTTTTGGAGATATTTGGGGAGAGGGTCGAGAATGAAACTTCCATAATCCAGATGGCTGCGGATTAAAGCATTGTACATGAGTTTCATTGTGGTCGGGTGACTTCCCTACCATACTCTACTCACAGCACGTAAAATATTAAAATTTTTCTCACATGAGGAAACCACAGTATCAATGTGTCGTTTCCATGAAAGCTTTGAGTCAAGGATCATACCTAGGAATCTGACCGATTTAACACAGGAGACTGTCATGTTGTCAATAGTTACAACGATATTTGGGAGCTTACGTTTTTTTGTAAATATAACAGTCTGACACTTGGAAGGGGCCAGATGCAGATTCAGTGAATTAAGCTTGCCATTTAAGTTCTGAAGATTCGTTATCAGGTTTTCTTTTGCAGTCTCTATATCTCTACTAAACGAGTATATTACGATATCGTCCGCATATTGTAGGATTTTACAATCTTTCGTAACAACGGAATGTATTTGTGCACAGTAAAGATTAAAAAGTATGGGGCTCAAGACAGATCCCTGAGGCAATCCATTATATATTTTTCTAACTAATCGGGAATCGGTAGTCTCAATAACTATACTGCGCTCAGAGAGAATATTATGGATCAAGTTCGTCAAAAGACGCGGTACTCCCAAGCCCAATAGAATCTCACTCAATCTCTCTAATAATACGTTGTCGAATGCAGAAACGATATCCAAAAAACTGGCAATAACCGCTCCTTTTTTATTAAATGCAATACGAATATCTGTAACAAGTATGCTTAAATTATCCAAACACGACTTAGTTTTTCGAAATCCAAACTGATGAGCAGGTATGAGTTTGTTATGTTCCATGTACCAATCCAACCTATTCTTAATCATTTGTTCAAGTATCTTTAAAACGCAAGAAGATAGGGCAATTGGCCGATATGAATTACTGTAAGTAGGATCCTTTCCAGGTTTCAAGATGGGGATTATTTTTTGGGAATGCCATTCCTCAGGTATGTAATCTGTAGATAGACATAAGTTAAAAAATGAAAGGAGATGAGTTTTGAAGTCATCTGGAAGGAATTTTAAAGCAGGGTAAGGGATGTCGTCTAACCCTGGAGATGTATTCCTGACAGCTTTCAAAGGGATGATCAACTCACTCAGCGAGAAAGGAGAGTCTAGCATTGACAGCCGAGGTTGAGGAATAATAGTCTGCATCTTCAGTTCACTATAATTGGGAACAAAAGGAGGTGCCAATTTGTCGCAAAACTCTTCAAGACATGAATCAATTCTTGTTGAGTTTTTTGGGGAGACGACTGAGCCTCTGAAACGTCTTATAGAGTTCCAAACCACTGAAGTGGGGGTTCTAGGCGACAAAGAACTGCAGAAATTATACCATCCTCTTCTTTTTTTTTGGCGTAACATTTTTTTTGTTTGCGCTTGGATTTGTTTGGCATACAGAAAATTTTCCATGGTCATATTATTTTGAAAAGATTTTACTGCAAATTTACGCTTTTTAACCATTTCAGTACATTCTCTGTCCCACCAAGGTGGAGAAGGACGGGTTTTATTTTGGTGTTCAGAATATTTGGGTACAGAACAGTCAATTGAGTCGTGTATGATACCCTTCAGAGTTTTATAGCATTCCTCTACATCTGGAGAAAAAAATAAACTGCCACATTCACTATCAAGTTTAACTTGGATGGAATCATTATATTCCTGCCAATTGGCCTTGTTGAAATTTTTTCCCCTGCCTAGGAAATCTCGATGTGAGGGAAAATCTAATGTGCAAATTCAATATAATGGGATAGTGATCACTAGACAATGGATCTCTCATTACCTGCCATAAGGACTGGCAGGCTAATGAAGAAGATACTATTGATAAATCCACTGCGCTAGGGTTTTGAGAAGGAGGGGAAAATCTGGTTGGAGAACCATCGTTCAGTATGCATAAATTATGCAAGTCTACAAATGATAGTATACATCTTCCTGAACTATCTGTCCATGCGGATCCCCAACTCACTGAATGGCTATTGAAATCTCCAAGAATTACATAAGGTGGAGGAACGAGATCCATTATTGAGTTCCAATAATGTTCATCGAAAGATTTATGGGGAGGAATGTATGTAGAGATATATGTAATATTTGAAACCGAGATAGCAACTACTTGAACTTCTTGATTTGGTGGTAAGGAGATTCGTTTCCAAGAAAGCGAACTATGTATTAAAAAGGCAGTGCCTCCACCTCTAGAATATAAACGATCATCCCGAACACAATCATAGCCCGGAATGTTATAATACTGGCCACTTTGCAGCCAGGTTTCATTTAATGCACAAATTTTAATTTCATATTTTTGTAATAAATGAATTATATCGCATCTATTAGCAATTGCGCTTCGACAATTAAATTGTAAAATGGAGAGAGTATTACAATTATTCAAAGCCATTATGATTATCTACTTTTTTTTGGCTCAGTAAGTCAAGTAAAAATGGCATGGCAGAGGCAACGTGGGACGGTAGGTTAGGAGTATCAGATATCAACGATATTAATATTTTTGCAATGACTTGTAAGGTTTCACCATAACTCACATCAACTGATTTATTATTTATTATCGTTTTGTGCGGGTTATTTAATGCGCACCCGTTTTGAGGGTCATTTAATTGGCCATTATTATAAAGTAAACAGGCATCATGGCCTTTTTGATCGAATATTTGGGTGTTTTGTGGATTTCGAGAAGACTTAGATATACTGTTTGAGCGGTGTAGAGATGGTATAGTATTTACAGTTTTAATTGCCTCAGTATAACTCTTCCGAGGAGCGGGGATTTTACAACTTGCTTCTTTGTATGAAACACTGTCTTTGGCCATTATGTACTTGACTTCTCTTTCTCTAGTCACAAAGGAACATGTAAAACTATTTGCCGGGTGCTGACCATTGCAATTAACACATTTTTCTGAGCCTGCTGGGACAGGGCATTCCGATGCTAGGTGGTGGTCGGCACATTTTAGACATCTCGGGTTGTTCTTAGATTTGCAATCTTTCATAATATGGCCAAACTTACAGCAAATATAGCATTGAGAAGTGGGGTAGGTATACAGTTCAACGGGTAGCGAGTTGTGGAACAGGAATACGTTCCTGGGAAGGGACTGTCCCTCAAATGTAAGTACCACCGTTTGGGATGGAACCCACTTCGTGGAACCTGATGACGTATCCCTCCTGTTCAGTCTCCTGGCTTTTATTATTTTACCACAAGAATCTGGTACACTTGTAAATTCTATAATTTCTTCTTCACTTAAGTCTAAATCTACGGACCTCACTAAACCCATTTTAGTTATTTTAAAAGTAGGTATGTACGCTTTTATATCATTTTTAGCAACAAAATCGCTTGTAATGAAGTTGTTTGCACTGAGTGCAGAGGTAAATGTTAGTACAATTTTGTTCCTCCCTTCTCCCTTAACTCCACCGATAGCAATATCTTTGATTTTGTTATTAAATAATTTCCTTCCAAAAGACATAGTATTAATATTTTTATTTTCTATATTTTGGACGTACACTATAAAAGGCCCTGTAGAATAAGCAGGGTAAAATTTCTTAATATAATTTTTTTTGGGCGGGGAAGGCTGAGGAGAGGAACGACCTATTACCGGATCCGAGGAACCCTGCACAAGTAAAGCATCATCAGCCTTACGTTTCAAGGCCCTCGGATCAGGAGGCTTAGTCTCGTCCACCTCCATTTTCACGATTCAGCACTTAAATAAAATAATAAAGGTACCTATGTAGGTACTATGTTATTGAAAAAATTAAAAAAAAAAAACAAAAACTGCAGCTGTCAAATAGCTGTCAAACAAATCAAATGCAAAACAGAAATAACCTAAAAATCAATAGCAATTCATCATATTGCGGTCAAAATAATAATAAAATCAAAATAAAATATGAAAGAATAAACTTGAAATAGATAAACAAAAATAACAGCAATAAAATCTTATCTGTTCGCTGTGTAGTTAACGTAGGTAGATCAAATATTCGTACGAAGCACAACTGCACAACCGTTCACTAGCAACGTTCATTTTCGAATCTATAGAAAATTAAATTATGTAATTGGGGTGTTTCGGCTTTTTTCGATATTTAAAAAAAAATGGAAATATATGCAGTTAAACTCATAAATTTATCATAAAAAAAATATTTTACTTAATAAAAAACGTTTAAGAAACCCTGGAATTTAAAAAAAAAACTAATTTGAGATTTTGTGTTTGTCTATGTTTATACCAATTTTCAGCCTTCTAGCTTTTATGGTTTCTGAGATACATATATGGAAAAATGAACCAAAATTTCAAAAGTTGATAACCCCTGATTGAAACAAAAATTTACACTTCTGAGTATAAAAGTTTTGTAGTCCTATAACTGTTTATATATTCTGAAAATATGGGCTCTGTAAATTGAGCGGATCAAAAGTTATAAGGGCACACACACACACACACAGACACACACACACACACGCACACACACACACACACACACACACACACACACACACACACACACGCACACACACACACACACACAAAACTCACATAAAATGTTCTACTCCGAATTCTGAGTAAATCCATGTATGGGAACATATATGCTGCGAGGCCTCTAGTTGGTGTTATTAGCATGCAAAAAGTCCACTACACCATACAAAATTTTCCTTCGTACACGCATCTTGGCTTAATAATGTCGATTCATTAAGAGAATTGAATTCTCATGAACGAATCGACAGTTGGACTACTCGACTTACTCGAATATTTTCAATGACTAATATTTGTCATTGTATCGATGTACTTTTATTCTCATTGTAAATTTTCATTTGGTTGTAGAGTAACTATGTAATTGTTTTTGTTATTATCTTAATTATAGACACTTCCTTGCACCCTGCGCAAGTTGCGAGTTTATTGCCGTATGGAGATTTCTTCCAACTAAGCAGTGTTTCCAGCAGAGAGAAGCAATATTTGCGTAAGAAATGAATTAAAATAAATTTCTCCTCTGCTGGGAATCGAACCCAGGACGCCCGCACAGAAACCGAACGGCTTACCAACTGTGCGAAGGCGGTCGATATTGGACTTGTTTATTTTTGGCTCTCAATTATATTGTGTTTAATTTTAACATCCAAATGTCAATGGCTGCCCTTAATAAAAAAATATAATATGTGTGCTCTCTTTTATAATATTTAACAATATTTTTCTTCTTCTTTATCAGGTTCCTTCCCTCCACCGCTGGAGACAGGCTTCTTCCATTTCCTTCCATCTTTGTTTATTTGATGCCATCTACGTCCATTTTCTTCCCTCCGTCCTGACAATATCATCGGTCCATCTCTTTTGGAGTCTGCCGATGACTCTTCTATTTACCCATGGTTTACATTTAAGGATTTTTGGGGCCCAGCGCTCACCAACTACACACCCGCACACCTGTCGCCCTGGGATATGTCGTAATAGCGTGTGGTATTTTTATGTTTGTTAAATCAGCTAATAACAGGCATGCCAACGTTCGTGCAAGACAACGTCTGTCGGGTCTGCTAGTTTAAAAATATTTTTAATGATTGATATTAATTAAATATATCTAAAACTGTTATATGTTTTTACAATTTGTGCGCTATTAGTACATGAAGTAACCCAAAGTTGGTACGATTTTTTTATAACAATAATAAAAAGAAAAGCATTATTTTTATCAATAAAATTCACGAAGTAGAAGAAGAATAAGTTACTGAATTCCCACTGAAAATATAAATCTCAAAAAAAAACTGAAATCATTTATTTTATTTGAGTAACTAAACCTTCATTTGAATAATTTATTTGGGTAATTTGTGGAATAAACAAAACATAATATGTGAGTTATTTTATTTCTCAACCCACCATTTTCGGTACAAGTATCCATATTATAACAACTTGAAATGACAAAAAGATTATAAATTAATAAAAAAATGAATAGTTTTCACGTGAAGAACGGACGAAAGTTTATCAGAAATAAAAAGTCATATAAATTGAATCCGACACAAAATTACATAATTTATCCGAAATATACTCGAGAAGGGAATTACATAATTTAGTCATAATGTCTTTCGGTAGCTTTTAATTGGGATATTGGCAGCAAAAATAATATCTCGTTCAACAAGGGACTTTGGATTAAGTTAGTGGTGATAAATTTAAGTAAATTGGTCGAAAGCAATTATCTCAAAGGAATTTCTCAATTTTAAGTGCTAATAAAATTTGTCTTGAAAGAGAATCTATTGTTATATTGCCCGTTCCAGAAAATATATGGAATTCAAAAATGATGATGATTGGGTTTGTCTTATACTATTTTAGAACATAAAACTTGTTCAGTGGTTGTATTAAACAATAACCGTCTTACTTATTAACGTAAACTATCTATAGTACCTTCCTGGTAATAGAGCGTGATTTACGTAAATTTTACTTTTACATAAACTGTGACTATTTTTATTACACCTTTATTTCAAAGACATCAAGTTAGGACAGGTCGAGATGTTGTTTAACGCTTGACTAAAGCAGCCCATTCACGATCGTGCCATTCGGCGTCATTCCATATGGACCGGCTCCATTTGGAGCATTGTAAAATTTTCATCACACTCACGGGCGCGCCATCGCGCCATCGAGCCATCAAAATTAGTATACGCAAGCGGTCGGCGCTTTCGCATTGATAAGTTCTATTTTTGTTTTAATTTTCAAGTAAAATGAGTTATAAATCTGATGATGAGTTTTATACAACTGCTATTTAGCGGTTTGTTTATATATAAATAGAAAAAAAACAAAGAGAAAGTGTTGTATTTTCGCATTCACGAGAGTGTCAAAAAGCTCGGCGCAATGAGATGGCGCAATGTACCGCTGATTTTCACACTCACGAGCATGCCGTGCCGACAGGATGCGCCGCGCCATTTTCGCAGTACTACAGAGTTTCGATCGTTTGGAATTCCATTTTGGTGTGTCAGGCAAAATGGACTGCGCGGGATTTGACATTCATGAGCGCATTTTGGAGTGATGGCAAGCCGTTTTGGCAGGATGGCACAATCGTGAATGGAGGCCTTAACGCGTCATACCAAATACTTCAAAATGGCGGATCTTTCACGTATGATCCGATGAATATTTGAGATTGACAGAAAAGTTTAATTCTTACAACGTTGTTCCTTGTTATTCTTCATCGCAATCGTGTTTAAATTGAGTCAACACGGCACAACGCGGTGTTTGTTTTAATTTTTCGATGTTAGTTATCCAAAGATTACATGCATTTATCTCTTTTTTGACATTATTTTGTGATGCCAATGCGACCATATGGAAAAAATAAATTAGTTTGTTCGTAAAACAATTCGGTGGTTTTTTATGCCGATCTTAACTATTTAAGTCGTGAGTAGGTAGGTATACAGTTGCGCGTTTAGTAATCTTTTATCGAAATCTAATAAGTAATACCGCTTATTGAAGCCATACATTAATAATCAATGTACGTATTGAATTCAATCTACTATACTACTTCGATAAACCTTCAGAGCAGAATCCAAAAACAAGCATGCATTGTTAATAATTATTAATGTAGAAAATGATTAATTTATTGCTAGTACACTCGTAGGTAAAAGATCCTATTGGGGGCAAGTCTAGTCAAAATTGAAATAAAAACCCCCATGATTACCCATATCCTGGATATAATTATTATCATGTGGAGTTGTTCTATAATATCCTAACATATTATAGAACTCCATATGACAATTATATCCATGATATGGGTAAACATGCCATGGGTAATGATCTCGGCGTGAGCCTTCGAGATAAATTAAGAAACGAAGAAATAAGACGCCGAACAAGAGTCACAGATATCATGGATCGAATTGCAATGTTGAAGTCGCAATGGGCTGGGCATATGGCTTGACAGGGGACCAAAAATAGAAGTGACGGAAGGCCCCCCAAAAGGTAATCCGATGACATATTTCAGCAAGCTGGAAGGACCTGGATGTGAAGGGAGAGAGACAGAGACGAATGGAAAAGAATTGAAGAGACCTACATCCAGCAGTGGAGGAAGGAAGGCTAAAGAAGAAGAAAAAGAAGAAGAAGATGGGTAAAAATGAATGGTTTTGATTCTGCCGGTTGACCAGACTTGCCCCTCCTGGATTAAAATGCATGGTTATTAAAAAAAAAGTTTTATGATTAATAATATTGTTTCCAAAATTAAAATAAATAATTTTTATGTTTATTTTGCTATAACAGCTTAGGTAAAGGGCAGGTAAAATAAACGAACAAGTGACAACGAATATATTATATAATATGTTATTTATTTCTAAAATTTATACACCAGTGTGTCATTGTTAGGATCTTTGACTTACCACATTGCTTAGCATGGGATCATTTTTTATTTAAAATTATTTCTCGCTCAATTATTGCTTTTCTGAGGAACTACAAAAACAGGAACATTTATATTTTATTAGACAGTGAGGCTGCTCTTAAGGCACTAGAATCATAACAGGTTATATCAAAACTGGTATGGGACTTTCTAAAGTACCTTGAATGACTAGGGGAATACAACAAAAAATAAATAGTATAAAGGTACATCGAGGGAGATCGCGATCCACTTCCACGCCGGCGACGCTATAGAGCCCATTGGCCCTGTTCGCCACCGGACGCAGCCGCAACATCGGACAAACACAAAATATCCACCTTCCATCGGGTTCAACCACTGCCCCCGAGAGTCCAACCACACACGTCAGGGCCTCCGATTGGTCTCGAAATCGGCCGCTAAGAACACTCCGTTTCAAGTCGGAGGGGCTTGTACCCCGACCCCTCGGTCCTCGTGTTGGCGTCCGAAGGTTCCGCGGGCTAACACCGGGGGCATCCGACGCAATCATCACCTGTCAGATTTGACGTCTAGTTGTCAACACAGGATGTCTGACCCGACGTCTGCGCCGGCGGTGTGCTCGAACCACACAACAACATTCGCCTGCTCTTCTCTAAGTACAGAATTGACGAGGGCACAACAGCGTCGGCCGCCCACCCCCGCCTTTACTGCCTTGACCCTAAGAGCCGCAACCTAGGCTTAGTATAAAGGTACAGAGGGAAACGACTCAACGAGAGAACAAATAAGATGGCCAAAAAGAGATCAGGGTTACTATTCATAGGACCTGAACCAGCAGTTGGCCTATCTGTAACTATAATAAAAAGATCGATTGAAGACTGGAAAACAGTTCAGCATTTAGAATTCTGGAAGGCCATTTGTGGGCAACGGCAGACGAAACCTCCTCTATAAAACGGACAAGAAAGCTGCCAAATCTAAGCACAGAACAATTGAGAACAATAACTGGTTTATTCACTATTCACTGTCATTACATAATGGGGATCGCTGATGACCCAAACTGTAGAAAGTGTCCACAAGAGGAAGAAACAGCCTCACATGTGATCTATGGGTGCCCAGCTCTAATGGAATCCAGACACTGACAACTGGGAGCCTTTACACTAAGACCCAAGGATGTTGGGGGCATCTCAATTTTCCAAATATTCATTCAAGAAACCGAACTGCTATTGAAATGATAACCTTAAAGGGAGGTGCACAATAGATCAAATATGGTCGCAGTTCGGGGGCGAAAGGTCCCACTACTATCCAATAATAATAATGGAAAAGGTTCATAGCTTAGTTGTAGAATCTTAAACAGATCTAGTTCTTTAGCAGGAGAACTAGATCTCTCTTCAGATCAACGCTCTGATGATAGCAAACCTTCTTTTATAGATAAAGTAGAGGAAGTAATAATGCGAATTGTTACAGTTTGATGAGGGACGATTGCACTTTGGAGAGAGAAAGAGAGAGAGAAACCCGCTATCGAATACGAATACTTGTCAGTTGTTGGTGGAGCGAATGATGGTTTGCGTTGATTGACACGTTCAATGGCTCATGAAATTATATTTCTCGTTCGTATGTTCAACTCGTGCGTTTAATTCATTTCAGTGTGTTTCATTTATCCTGAGTAATGATTCAGATTTAGATTAAAATTATGAAGTCGTAACCAGGCAATAAAATTATGCAAGACGCGTAATGAGATGATTTGAGAGTAACGAAACTAAACCAGATAATGTAGGTAGGTACTTTGAAACAAAACATGCAAACTCTATTGACCTCGAGAATATTGAAAATTGAACAAAAATGTACATTGTGCATTTTGAAATCTTGGACCTGTGAAGATAATAAAGATTAAATTCAGAATTCCCTATTGTGAAATATTTGTTTATATGACTGTATGTATGTTAGGTTTGAATAAAAAAAAATACCCTCAACATTGACAATATTAAAACAAATATTTGTAGCTTATTTTTTTTCTAACTAAATATGTACCTACCTATTAATAGATACGTTTTTATAGAATCAGTAGATATTTTTCTCTGGTATCTACATATTATATACCTACAAATACGTGAAGCGAAAACTCTGGACACCTTTGAAGCAAATTGCGCGCACGTAGGAGTTTAAGATTTGACAAAGTAAATTTTTATAAAAATAATAATCAAATCTTTCTAGCGCCATTATTATGGTAAAAAAAATCATTCCTAGGGCGCAATATTATAAAAAAAATCATGTTTTGGAGAAGTAATGCAGAAATTTTATATTTATACAAAATATTTGTTACGATTACAATAAATTAAATAAAAAAAATGTATACTAAATGGATACTTTCATACTGCCAATATCAAACACGTTCTGTGAAACGTAGTTGTTTTATATAACAAATAAAGACAATCTCTAATATAGAACTTGTTAAAGAAAAATACATACAATGAACAAATATTATTACAACCGAACTGGCTACCTGCTTTTTGGCCAAACCTATGTTATCAGTAATAAAGGTTTATCTATTTATGACTGTACTGTTTGGCTGTGTACACAAAACATTTTGTTGGACAAAAAAATATGTTTTGTAGTCACTATAATTCGGTTAATTTTAACATGAAATTTTGTTAATATTAACAAAACAATTTTTTCAGTTTAATCTACCATGAAAGAATAAACATAAATGGTACTTAAAATATATTGAGTGACGGTCGAATTTTTACCTCTGAACGATCACTCTGAACTATAATATCTGATTTTCTCTTATTTTTTTCCGTATCCTTTTGTTTTCTTATCATTGCTATGAAATATTTATGTATTCCGTATATGCACTGTATAACCATGTTTTTTTTTGTAAAACGCTTATGCCGTATAATAAATAAATAAATAAAATAAATAAATAAACTTTTAATATATAAAGAAAAATTGAAATAATTGTTTACATGTTACAATAGTAGGCTTTGTATTGTTATATATATATATATATATATATATATATATATATATATATATATATATATATATATATATATATATATATATATATATATATATATATATATATATATATATATATATATATATATATATATATATATATATATATATATATATATATATATATATATATATATATATATATATATATATATATATATATATATATATATATATATATATATATATATATATATATATATATATATATATAGATCTATTCAAAAAAATTTAAAAAAATATCTAAATATACAAATAAGTAAATAAATTATATAAGTATGTAAATAAAATAAAATAATTTAAATTAAATAAATATTGCAAATAAAATAAATAAAAAATAATGGAAATAAAATAATTTAAAATAATAATGCAAATAAAATGAATAAATAAATAAAAAAAAATAAAAAATAAATAAATAAATAAATAAATAAATAAATAAATAAATGAATGAATAAATAAGTAAATAAATAAATAAATAAATAAATAAATAAATAAATAAATAAATAAATAAATAAATAAATAAATGAATAAATAAATAAATAAATAAATAAATAAATAAATAAATAAATAAATTAATTAATTAATTAATTAATTAATAATAAATGAATAGATATTCAATCTTTTCTTGTCTTTTTTACTGTTATATTTTTTTGTGCATGAGATTACATGTTTACCATACATAACACTGAATTGTATATTAAACATTCTCTGGATTGTTTAAAGAAAATATCGTTTGTTAATAAGCCCGCCAGTGTTCAAATTATATGCTCAGAAAGTTACAAATAAACAATAATAATCAGTAAATTATAATGTTAATTAAAATTTATAATGTGTTGACATGCTGTATATTGATATTATCTATACATATATTATGTATTCGTTTTGCTTAATGTATATAATAATAGACATGTTTTGATATATATTCATATCAATATTCTAAGTTAGTTTCGCTGAATATTTTTAATACATAATTGGTTGAGATTAATTATAACATATTATTATCCTCTAATAATATGTTACAAATAATCGTAAGAACACAATAAATCGAGTATTCAGTATAAAAGGCATCTTGTCGTTATGTTAAAATCCTCAATACAAATGATTCCACTCTCGGACCAAGAATGTTGAATTTATGCGCTTTATATAATATGTAGGCGCTATTTTACCCGAAATACGCTCTTTGTATACATTTGTGCATCGGGATAGTATTCAATTTATCCGCTGGGTATGAAATGCACAAGTGTACAGGTCCGGATTCGGACATTATACACATTCGGTTACAATTGCCTCAATTTATTGATTTTACAGGGGCGAATTCTCTTGTGTTTAATGCGAGAGCAATCCACAGTGACGTTATAAAAATTTGATTAATTATATTTATTAAAATACCTAATATATATTTTAGTCACTTGTAAGTTGTTGAAATGATAGGTAAGGAAGTAGGTATCGTATTTCAATCAGAACATCCGATTAATTATCAAGCTGCATGTAACACATGCGATCTAACTGACGATTGCGATAGTATGTATGATCGAAGAATACGTACCAAACGATAAATACTTAAACACAAAATAATATACATTTTAAGATATTTTGATTTATATATAAAACATGTAGATATGTATGTCAGGATAGGATTGTATGAAGGTTAATCTGTTTTTCCTACCCAGAATATGAAAACAGCATGATGTATGTTTGTAGATTAAGTAGGTATCAAACTATTGAGTGAGTTATTGTGTAGTTTATACTGCGTTACATATTGTATGAAACGATGTCGTCAAAAAATTCAATTTTTATAAAAATTGTTAAAATAAGTAAGAGATGTACTACTATATACATATATTTATAGTAAATTTAATTATCTAGTTGAGGTGTTTCGGCGTTATTCGATATATTTTAAAACTTTGGAAATATAGGCAGTTAAACTTATAAATTAATCATTTAAACTATGGTTTTCTCTAATAAAAAATGTTTGAGAAGCTCTGGAACTTTGAAAAAAGTCAATTTGAGATTATGTATATATTCATACTCATTTTCAGCGTTCTGTCTTTAATTGTTTTTGTTATATGGAAAAATAAAGTAAAAATCCAAAAAATTTTAACCCCTAACTGGAATCAAAATTTAATAATTAAGTATAAAAGTTTTTAGGCCGATAACTTTTTATTTAATCTGAAATTTTGGGCTGTGCATTGATTAGATCAAAAGGTATAAGGGGGGGATGAACACACATACATACACAGACACACTAAATGTTTACTCCGAGTTCTGAGTAAATCCATATATTATATAGAACATATATGGTGCGAAGCCTCAAAGTTGATGTTTTTTTTACTTCAAAGTTGAAAAAACCATGAAAAATGGCATACAAATCTCGCGTATCTTGTCTTGATACTTTGTCGATATGTTAAGAGAAATAAATTTGCTTGAACAAAACACAATTCATCATAGAAATAACTGAAAATAATTTAATGGTTTGGAAATACGTGAATTTTAATCATAATTAAACACATGATTATTTAACATTTTTTTTCTTTGGGTGAGAGAGGTGAGGCATCGTTCAGATTTCTATATTATTTATTCTATAGGTATAAATTTTCTTAATTCTTCATCCAACCGACACAAAAATAAGTATTATAGATAACACATATTGTAGATATCTTGAAAAACACGTGTATTGCACGAAACCTGTCGTAGTTGTAATATATTTTTTGGGATTTTTTTCAATTTTATGTATATGTAAATATTAAATTGATTAATGTTTTAGGACAATTGGAATAGTAATAATAATGTTAAATTGATTATTAATAATGCATGTGTGCGTGTTACTGGTTAGTATGTAATTGCGTTGGTACAATGCTAACCTCAGTAGGATATTTGTATATTATTGTTTGTATCTTTCTTTAAATGACATTTAATTTACATCAAAGTATATTGAAAAAAAAAGAAAAGAAGATACATTAATTAACGGCACTACGCAATAATATTAATTTCCTCTAGATAAATAATTTAGATGTGTTTGTCGAAAAATTGTAAAGGTTACATTATTAAACAGTAAAATTTTGGATGGTTCTTTAGTTTTGGTGGAATGCCCTATATGTAGTACTTCCTGTTAATCGTGGATGAGAGAGCATGCAGGAATTACATTTGCATAGTTATTTTATTTTGCTTTTATGTAAACATTTTGAAAGGTTTACTTTGCCCATTTTTTTCATGTGCGAATCTTTTAAGCAAACACGATTGTATAAATCACGATGGAAAAAAAATATTACAATATTTACTCATTTATCTTATTGTACAAAGGGATAGTAAATAAATATTGAAAAATGATAATATACTAAAAAGAAAATTAATTATATAAGAAAAATGCATTTTTTGCATTGTACAAGTCTTTCTTTCATTCCTCATTCTAATCTTTCGATGCTATTTTTAAATAAATGAACTTTCATTGTAGGTACAGAATTCATTTTCGTCAAATTTTAAACATCTACATAGATACGAATTTGGAATACTAGTTGCATGAAAGACATGTGATCCAACTGTCGATAGCGATAGTATGTATAGTTGAACTTGGATATTGTGTATTCCATACAAATTGTATGAAGCGATTTCGTCACTAATATTAATTTGTACAAACTTTGTTAGAAAAGTTTGAGATATTTTACTATAAGGTATACATTTTTTATAGAAAGTGAAATTCTCTAGTTTACATGTTTCGGCATTTTTCGATATTTTTATAACAAAGTAAATAAAGGCAGTTAAAGGCAAAAAATTATCATACCAATTTTTCGCTTCTTAATAAAAACAGTTTGAGAAACCCTGGAACTGTTTTTCAAAATTCATTTCGAGATACTATATTTGAATATATTTGTACAAAATTTCAGCATTCTGGCTTTTATAGTTTTTGAGATATGTGGACAAATGCTATAAAAATGAAAATGTTGATAACCCCTGACTGAAACAAAAATTCTAAATAACTACTGAGTATAAAAGTTTTGTGTAACTAAAATTGTCTATATATTCTGAAATTTTAGGTTTTGTGAATTCAGCGAATCAAACGTTATAAGGGGGGGGACAGACACACAAAACTCACATAAAATGTTCTACTTCGAATTCTGAGTAAATCCATGTACCTACGGGAACATATATGCTGCGAAGCCTCTAAGTTGGTGTTTTAAGCATGCAAAAAGTCCACTACGCCATACAAAATGTTCCTAGTATTCCTTATACGTGGGTCTTGGCTTAATACTTTGTCAATATGTTAAGAGAACAAATTCTCTTGAACAAATCGACAGTTGGATTATAGGAGAATCAGGAACTCAAGGCACCTGGTTCTGGTTCTGGTTCTGATATCATTAAGTAAGTTCCTGGTTCTGATATCGCTGACTCCTGACAGGGAGAAAAATCAATATTTAAGTATATGCAACTTTAAAAAATATACGATGTACCTACTGAATTCACTTAATTGCTTGGGATTGTTGGAAAAGATAACCTTATGGCGATTAATAAAGGCAAAAAATATATACTGTGTGTTGTTTGTTGTATAGTTGTAAAAATGTATAAATCGATAATTTATTATATATTACTTGGCAAAGTTTAAGATAAACTTTGTTGATCGTATACATTGATACCCCGTTTTAAACTATTCCACCCTTTCAACTTAGCCAAGTTAAGCTAGTAAACCCCAGAGCTTGTATTACCGACTGATCCTTATATAACTAAGTATCAGTTTCACATTAAAACAACCAGGTTCAATAATTAATCACCAAATTTGTAAACCAAGCCCTTCCAACAGAGGAGGCCAAGTATTTTGTGCTGCTCTAAAGACATTTATTAGCTTGTACATTTAATAATTTTTAAATATTATTACTGATAATCTTTTAATATCTCAATAGAGACGAAGTTGGGATATTATAGAAGAACCAGGAACTCAAGGCACCTACAGGGCTTACGACCTGTCATCGGATGGTTGACGTGATCACTTTATGCGATTGCGCAACGTTCACCAATTATGCGTTCTTATTGAGTTCCCTTATCAATGTAATTTTAAAGGTTCTAAATATTTGAATAATGTGTAACAATTTATTACGTATGACATGTTGTTTATTTGTGTAACCTTTATACTTAATAATATTAAATATTTAATTCAATGTTATTAAATTATAATATAATCGATCATTATGTCAGCCACTGGCATTATTCCAAAATCGTTTAGTTGTAATTAAGAAATTTAGATTTTTCGAAAAATACAATAATAATAATGCAAAAATCGGTAATTATGAATAGATGTAGAATCGTTAAAGATTTTTTAAACGTTTTAATTGTCAGGAATCAGTAGGATTGATCGGTAGTATAGACACCTCCCCAGAACTTTATCTTTTGATATGTTAAGTATCTGGATGGGTGAATTATTCCCAATAGAAAGCTTGATCGGTGCGTTTGTTGCATTTTATTTTGATCTATTAAATGATTTACAAATTAAACATTGATCTGATAATTCTTTTGAGGAAGTGTATATAAAAATCCGTATTTTTATTTGAAGTACTTAATTGTTATTAATATCATTAGTAAATCGGCCTTCATCGTAAAATTAAATTTATCTACATACAAAATAATATTAAATATTATAAATATTAAATCCAAATAATTTTGAGTAGAACAGATGAGTGAATTATAGAGTACTACATTGTTTTTTTTATTTTAAACATCTGTAAAAACTTCTAAAAAATGATCTCGATAAAATAAAAAAAAGAAAGTTTAAAAAAATTAAATAAAAAGTGTTAAAAGTAATAAGTGAAAGTTTTTTAAGTTTGTACGAAAGTTTAGTTGAAAATTATAATAACGTTTTAATTGGGTTTGTGAATTTGAATATCAAATAATGTGAATTTGGAAACAGAATGTCATGTAATATTTGTAGTTACTTACTAGTTGCATGTAACACATGAGATCCAACTGTCGATAGCGATAGTATGTATAGTTGAAGAATATGTACCAAACTATAAACCCATAAATACAAATTATTGAATATTTTCAGATATTTTGTTTTCTATACAACATATATTATGTAGGTATGTATGTCAAGATAGGATAGTATGGAGGAAGATCCTTTTTCCTACCCAGAATATGCAAATAGCATGATGGTATGTATGTATGTTTGGAGTCGAAGTATCAAACTATTAAGTCTTCTTACATATTGTGTATAGGCGACTGCCATACAAAATGTATGAAGCGATGTCGTCACTAAATTCAATTTTTAAAAAAATTGTTAAAAAATAATTGAGATCTTCTACTACATTGCTGATATTTTTTATAGAAAATTAAATTATCTAGTTGGGGTGTTTCGGCTTTTTTCGATAATTGTAAAAGTTTTGGAAATATAGGCAGTTAAACTCATAAATTTATCATAAAAAAAATATTTTTCTTAATAAAAAATGTTTGAGAAACCCTGGAATTTTTTTGAAAAAACTAATTTGAGATTTTGTATTTGTCTATGTTTGTACCAATTTTCAGCGTTCTAGCGTTTATGGTTTCTGAGATATATGGAAAAATAAAATAAAAATTCAAATGTTGATAACCCCTGACTGAAACAAAAATTCAAAATTCCGAGTATAAAAGTTTTGTAGGCCTGTAACTGTTTATATATTCTGAAATTTTAGGCTCTGTTTATTGAGCGGATCAAAAGTTATAAGGGGGGGACGGACACACAGACACACACACAGACACACACACAGACACACACACACACAGACACACACACACACACAGACACACGAAATGTTCTACTCCGAATTCTGAGTAAATCCGTGTATGGAACATATATGCTGCGAAGCCTCTAAGTTGGTGTTTTTGGACTTCAAAGTTGGAAAAGCCGTGAAAAAAGTAGACCTCTCCATACAATTCTCGCGTATTCTGGCTTGATACATTGTCGATATGTTAAGAGAACAAAGTTCTCCTGAACAAATCGACAGTTGGATAACAACTACGCATTTTTCGTTTTAATTAACGTTATTCATAAATATTTTCATAAAAAATTGAAAATGAATATGATGTTGTATTATAGGGACATTGAACAACTGCGCATTTTTCGTTGTAATTAACGTTATTAATAATTATTGTTGTAATTAAACGTAATGAATTAGGTAAATACATTTAAAATTGGAACACGGAGTACGGTTACGAATTAACAACCAAGTCATGTAATTATAGAGAAAATATTTGCCAGTTAGCCATGAAATATAATAATATAACAAAAACAAGTTTCTTTAGCGATGTAAACAGAGCTATATTTCTTCTTTAAGTAATAAAATATGAATGCAATGAGATGGCACACACTGCGAAGTGTGCATTTTTGCTATGGAAAATCTTTGTGCATAAGAAGAGCGGGGTATAAAAACGAAATCCTTTGTTTAAAAAATAATACGAAATGCCTTCAGTAAGATAGCATAAAGAGATCCTCAGTGTCTTTGACTAAGAAATCTGCGATTTTATTTTCTCTGCTTAATTCAATATTATGAATCACAAACGGGATTTTATTGCAGATAAAGTGTAACAAGGAGAAACAGACTTACGTTCTTTATTATAAAAAATATGAATTTAAAATAAAAATATTTTTTTTTATATTTTTAAACATAAAAACAATTGAGATACATATTGATATTATTCTAATAATATACATATAAATCGTAACTAAAAAAATGGATTTCTTCATCTTAAAAAACATTATAATTGAATTAAAATCATTGAATATGTAATTTTATGGTTTCTGGGTCAAAAGATATACAAATTATATTTTATTTAGAAACATTGATGAAATAGGTTTAAAAGTTATTTTACTTTAAATAAAAAATCTTGAATTGTTAAATAGAGCAAATAACAATGCGTGCGTAAGACCAGTGATGACACAAGGTGAGGAAACACGAGCAGACAAATACTGAGGACTTCGGAAATGAGGACACTGAGAACGATGCAAAATCCTTAAGAGACCAAGAGAAGAACACCAGAATAAGGGAAACATGTGAGGTTGATGATATCATCAGACAGAGTAGGCAGCGGAGGAGGGACTGGTATGGTCACATCCAAAGGATGGACATCACCAGACTTCCTCATAACGTGCTGCATAATCAGCCTGTCCGCAAGAGTATAAAAGAAGAAGAAGAAGAATCGACGAAAAGATATTTAGACATAAAGTCAATTTACTCATGTGCATATGAAGTTAATAATGATGTTTTTTTTTCAATACGAGTTACAATCGGCTGAAAAAAATAAACTTAAATAAAACGGTGTGTAGGTGGATACTTTTTATGATGGTAAAATGGATTTTTTTCCTTATAGAGTACCTACTTTGCGATAAAAAAAAACATATATGCAATCGCTTTTAAGAACATGGACAAGTTATGAGGAGATAAGGAAGGCCTTAAACATGAGCAGTCACACCAAAGGTATGAGAAAACCACAATTTCCTAGATCTGCCGGCTCGATAAAGACCTAAGGTAAAAACATTTCGTTTGGCGTCAACCCAGGATAAAAGAAAAAAAATCCTGGAAAATTCCCGACCAGATGAACCGACCCCAATTAAAATGGGAAAAGGTAGAGCAAAAGAAATTGTCGCTGGATATAGAATAGCGTAGAATCTTACCTTTGGAGAAATACTCTTTTTCGTTTTTATATGGATATTTTCTGAAACGACTCAAATAAATTACCTAGTTTAAAGTAAGTCGTATCGCTACGAAATAATAATGCAGTTACACGAGTATGAAAATATTCAATCATTCATAGATAAATTATATAAAACGAAATCTACTTAATAAATATTAACTCAACAATCAGAGGATAAACATTGAAATTGGACAGATATATACATACATGACAAATAATCTGTTACCGGGTGTTTATATCTTTCTTTTAATATCCATTTTTGTTTCGTTATTGAGTAACTTACTACATATTTATCATAAATAATAAACAGTACATTACTCAATAACAAAACATTTGTTATAAAAAATGAAGAATATACAAGAGTGAAATTAAAAAGATAAAAAAATAAAAAAAAACAGTTAAAACGTACCCGCATATAAGCACAAACATCACAAAAAAGTTGAAAGAAGCAAGATTGTTTTTTAAAATATCGATAGCAGATTTATCGATAGAATTATACAATTTACAACTATGTCTGACAAATGAGTTTTTTTGCACAGTGAGTTTTATACGTCATAGGAATTGCAAATAATTCATACTCAATATCATATTGCACGTCGCCCCACGTTGGGCGCCAAAACACAAAATCAAAAATGACCTAATACACGTAATAAAAATAATAGTTAAGTGCAATAATAAATAATTTAACTCAATATCTAAGCATTCTTTATATCAACACGAATGATAGTTTTAAAACACGTAAGTATCCTGTTAAAATATGGATGTTCATAAAAGTAAATAAACCCTGGAACGTATGAGAAGTTAGAACGGCAAAGTTGATTTTGTAAGTAATCAAATAAAAGCTAAATGTAATCGTAAAGATTGCAAGAATCTACTTTTAACATAGTCATACGTCAATTTAAGTAGGTATTCGGGCGGAAGGAAGATTCCGTAGTGGAAGTATAAGTGTTCGGTGAACTAAATTATCCTTAGCTCTTCCTCGCTGTCTCCTCAAGGACGCCCAATTTATTTTATATTCAAAGTTCCCTTTCCCTGCCAAAATTATTATTGTGGTTTTATGATTCTCATCATTACTTCCCGAGGAATTCCCCGGAATATGGAAAACATCCCGCTCATAAACATTTTTATAACTCTTTTGTTTTCATGGCGCACCTGCGCTCCAAAAACACAACTTGTTTCGTGCAGAAGGCAACGAAATTTGCAATAAAAATATATTCCTATCGTTCATTTAATAAAAATAGTAAGACAAACACACACACCCAAGGCAATAATTGCAGGAACATACATAGATATATTTTAAATGCAATAAAATCGTAGTGCATCTCGTTCATAGTAGAGGAAGGGATATAAAAAAAATGGTTGTTTTTTATATGGTTTTCACCTCTGTTCTCTGAGAATAACAGATAAATAGAAGAAATGATTTTTTTTATGTTTATTTAAGTTTCATAACTTACTAAAAGTAATTTCAAAAAACTGACTCCAGAAACATCTACAATATAAACATAGAAAAAATAACATTAAAATGCACTAAAAAGTATAAAATTATTGTCTAGCTTAATTAAAAAGCATGTTTATTTTACAACTTACACAACAAATTAAATGACTTATGAAACACATAAGTTGCAAAATATTTACTTTTTAAAGTCGGCGCCAGTTAAATTTACCTATCTACGATCCTTCGAGTGAGTTCCATAAAATTTTTGTTTTTGCGGCGACTTCAAAAAATGATTTGATGTAAATAAATATTTTGGAATTCATATGTTCTTTAGTCATAAAATGTTGTGTTAGATGTAACTACGTACTTTATAATTAAATTATTAACCTTAGATTTGGATGGGTGGATGGCAGAGCGGTTAGCGCGCTGGGTTAGTAATCCAGTGGTCGCGAGTTCGAATCCTGCCTCGACCGATCTCGTTCACCTATAGGACAAGCATTTATGCTTAGTTTAGGGAACGTAGGAAGATGTATATGTACTTGATTAACAAGGACATATTCATTTTTTGTTTTTTAAAAAAAAAAAAAAGATTAAGAAGGATTTGTAATAGAACGATGTATGACCGGGTAAGAAATGAGGACATAAGGAAAGAATGTAAGATGAAGAAAGATGTCATTACTAGAATGAAAGTGAACACATTGAGATGGTTTGGTCACATGGGGAGAATGAATGAGGAGGGCCTGACGAAGAAAATATACAGAGCGGAAAGGAATGGAATGAGAGGTCGGGGACGCCCAAGAAAGGGATGGAACGACCATGTGAACGAAATTTTGAAAGACGGAAATGTTAGAAGTGTGAGCAATAGACGAACATGTATGAGACGATGCATGAATGTGGACGAGGCGAGAGATGCATGCCAGGATAGAAAGATGTGGCGTTCGGTTCTCTCTGCCTACCCCGCAAGGGACATGGCGTGATGGTATGTATATGTATGTATGTATGTAGATTTTATTTTTTTTATGTTTACATTGTAGATGTTTCTGGAGTCGGTTTTTTTTAATTACTTTGATTTTTCCTTTTTCAGTGATGTTGATGAAGGTATATTTTCAAATATCGCGTAGTAAAGAGCTAACCTTTCACGAGTGTCAATTTTGACGAAAACAAATATCCGACGCCACTTATTATTAAGTAAGAACATCAATACATATAAATTATTAAACAAATATATCGACAGCTCTCTATCTCACAATATGCATCACATGTTTGCAGTACAAATTGCAGACGCTTTTGCAAATTGAAGAGTTTAAAATTAATATGTGTGATCACATATGTCAAGCACTCCCTTCCTATTAAAAAAGAAATGACGGTTAATGTGCTAAAAAATTACTATCGCTGACTTTCTCATGGATGCAATGATAGAACTTGATTAAAGTGAAATCGGACCATTCAGAAGATAAAATAATTCAGAAGATAAATAATCTTTCTAAATTAAAAAGAATCATTGGAATCGAACAAAGTTTTAAAAAGCCATCGCTGATCATACCTACTTAAAAAAAGTAAAAAATATTTTCAAAAGTGCAAAATGATATAATGTATTTTATTAAATTGAAATACGTACCAAATTTATTAGTATGCAATGAGTACGAATAAAGTATATGAGGACATGTATCAGTGGCAAATATTCTATTAAGATGCTATAGTAGGCTACATAGTATATTATGAAAATCTTTTCCTCAGTAACCTCAAAAAATACGTCTTTGAAATACAGAACAGTTTGCATTTACATCTTTATTCTATTTCATGAGTCTTTTGAAATTTGAATTTGATTAGTACTTTTCTTGTAAAATTAGTGTTAGTAAAAAACGTGGCCAATGAAGTAGATTTTTATTTCAATCGAAAGAGAATATGAAAATCTACCGGCTGAGGTTTTTATTATAATAGTATTTTAACAACGTCTTACAATTAAAAAAAAACCTCTAAATTTTACCCATTCTTCACAAAAAAATTGTATATCACAGATTAGGTGATATTTTTTCGTATTTCATACATTAGAAGGTACTTTGGTGTGCATTTTAGTGTACATCCGCATACCCAGGATAACGGATAAAACGGATAATCATCGTGTCATTTTGTTTTTGAAAAATACTTTTTGTTTGTAGATTTATAAAGATGAATAAACAGTATAATGTTTTATATTTGAATTAAAAATATTTACAAAGATACTAAATATTAATTTTATGAATAATATTTAATTGTATTTATTTTCGAGGTGATATTGTTAATTTTTCATAGTCGTGATTATAATCTGACACTGTACATACATACATACATACCATCACGCCATGTCCCTTACGGGGTAGGCAGAGAGAACCGAACGCCATATCTTTCTATCCTGGCACACATTCATCGCCTCGTCAACATTCATGCATCGTCTCATACATGTTCGTCTATTGTACATGCTTCTAACATTTCCGTCTTTCAGAATATCGTTCACATGGTCGTGCCATCCCTTTCTTGGGCGGCCCCGGCCTCTCAATCCATTCCTAATCTGACACTGTCAAGCATTAATAATAATAATTATAATAATTAAGCCTTTTATTATTCCATTTCATTTACAATATTTTTTTGTAAGCATAATATATAAGTATTTTATTTAATTAGTAGTTAGTTAAATTAATGTATAATATTTAAACTTATTTCTACTTTCTTTTTTTATGTATATATGTATGTTTTTCATGAAATGGATCCCTCTTGGGTATAGGCCTCCTCCAATAGTTTCCATATAGTTCTATCTTTGCCCTTTTCTTTCCAGTCCATTCCCCCTGTTGTTATTATATCATCGATCCACCTTTTGTACGGCCTGCCAACATTCCTTTTTCCTTTGGGTCCCGTCCATATCGTGGTAAGTAAAGTCCATCTATCATCTGTGAAACGCGATATGTGTCCAGTCCATTGCCACTTTAATTTTAAAGCTTGTTTTAGCGCATCTGTTAATTTTGTCTTTTTCCTAATAGTTTCACTATTAATCTTATGTATTTTCCGCAATTTTAACATGCTTCTTTCCATTGCTCTTTGACAAAAACAGCAATCAGATCATGTCAAAGAGCAATGTCAAGCATTATGTATAACAAAATCACCCAATACCGTTTTTTATAGCTGGCTACTGGTATTTACAACAATAATTAACAGATATTATCGTAAATAAATTCAATAAAATTGTGACTTTCTTTCAATAAAATAATAAAGATTTTCAATCGAAATCCGGAGCAATGCGTTTTTTTTGTACAAATATTGAAGGCAAACTACCGTTTATTCTTTATTGAAAATATAGTTAGAGAATATTTCGTTTCTTACTCTTTTGGCTTGACGAAAATAAAATTTTCCACAAACGATCCGAAAAAAATAACATAAATTTCGAGTTATCCAAATTGTTTCACAATACCTAATATCGCAAAACTCGTAAAATAAATTTCCCACAGGACGTATTACCTGAAAAATCATTCGTAATGTTCCCAATATGTTTTTTTTTTGCATGCAGAAATTTTTCTTACGTATCGACGCGTATATATTATGGCAACATCGATATTATTTGGACACGCGAAACGGAAAAGAGGAAGAAAAAAGGAAATGAGAAAAAAATTTAAAGAGTTTGTCACGACAGGAAATGATGCGATGGGTTGATGATAAAAAAGTTTGTTTATCATTTATAGTCAAAGAAAAAATAAAACAAAATATGTTTATAGATGCCAGCATAGAGGAAATTTGTCTCCGCTTATGCGAGATGTAAAAATATATTGACCTGGAAATTGTATTGAAATATATTTAACTTCCATTCCTTATTTAGTAGATATTTACAACATCTGATAAAGTTTCTTTTTGTTTATAGATCGATCACAGCGTTTTAAATAGGTCAATAAAAAAGGATTTACATTTTTGTTATTGTAAAACTAGCTCTCACCTTAGCACAGTCTACGCCTAGTGAGAGGGTTAGTAAAAAATACGAACAAAATACATAGACAGTAAAAAAAACGAGTGGGTTGTGGCCAACGCTAAACTCATCAAGTCAGTATATAAAGTATTCAAATTTTGTATGGAAAATATTCAACATTTTCATGAAATTAGTTTGTTAAATTATTTTTTAATTTAAATATTTTGTTATGAAAACTCGATAATTCTTTAATGCAGTTCAATGAAAGTGATGTGCCTTTTTACCAATTTGAAAGTGAAAATTTCAAATTTTAAGTTAAAAAATAAATAAATAAATAAAAAAAGAGCAGCAATATTCAGGTATCTTTCAAAATCTATGGGGTTTAAGGGGGGGGGTGATCGAATGAGTACTTTAGTCTACAATCGATAAAATAAAATAAACATGCGGTACATAACACACAGCACATAGCACACACACAGATACATTCTGATGAAACTTGACAGAAATACCCAACAATGTAGAAGATTGTTGGGTATTTCTGTCAAGACAATAATTCGAAGAGATGGAAGAATAGCTGGACTCCCCCCTCACAGGGTAAATGAATTAATAGAATATCTTTTATTTTTTACTATGAAAATTTATTAATTTATTATTTGATTAATTCAATTATTATTTGCATTGAGCAAATGCACACAAAACACCATCACTACTTATTGCCCATGAATTGTGTTTAGGTATTATACCAATATTAACACAAACAGCTCGCTGGCCAACTTTATGGGCAGTACGTAAAGGATTAAGCAAATTGGGGATGTAAATTTGGCGCGCAATAGTGTATTAAGTAAATAACAGCTTAGGTTGTAAATTTCATTGGATTCTCCTCTTTTAATATATACAGAGTCACGCACGCGTTTCTCCTTTAGACTGTTAATGCAGGAAACATTCGGTTAAAATTATTAACATAAGAAGTTATCCGAACCATTTCAACTGTCATGCAACTTCCGGGAAAAAATAATTTCCATCGGGGAGGGTTTCATTTTCAGGGAAAACATTTCGGCTACTGCTGTATCAAAGCGGTTTGCTTAACGAGAGTGAAACATGGCTATGATAATTTATTTTATTTATTTTTTATTTATTTATTTATTTAAATCCACAATAACCATACATAAAAAATTACAACAATACGACAGTGAAACATAGAACAAAAAAAAAAAAATTTTTAAAAATTGACAATTTAGTATAACATGTTGGCACTGACAAAATGAATACAATCTATCAGTACCAACATCCAGTGGATAAGAACTATTCCACTAAGCAGTGCTTGTGTCGGAATAGCTTTACAATTCATTTTAACTGACACAGTCTTTACTTATGTAACCCATTTATGTCTAATATATAATTATAACATATAAAAAAAATCAAAAATACAAATTATAATATAAGCTATAACATCACGGTTTTATAATCATTTCATAATTTTAAAAAATATATCTTCAATGTTCATTCTACCTTTGTTGAGAATCCAAGAAGATAGTTTATTTTTCATAGCACTTAGTGATTTTATATTATATATCTCAGAACCTAATATAATATCTATTTGTGAACGGCACAAAAAGACACAAAAAAGCCATCTAAATATTATTTAACGACATAAGAAAAGACCCGTGGATTGGAATTCAAACAATGTTGCAGAAGTTTTTGTTGTGATCTAAATAGAACTATACCAATCGGACTATGGGACCAATCGGAAGATATCCCATTTCTAATGAGAAAAAAATAATCTAAATCGGACAACTTAGAAAAAAGAAAAAGTTGAACATACATAAAAAAAACTCTGTAAGATTTTATAAGTCGTTTAAAAATAGATAAAGATTTATGTAATGAGTACCTAATCGAACTGTCATTTTTTCAAGATAATTTATTTCTCTTATCATATCGACATAGTTTCAAGCAAAGATCCGCGAGATATTGTATGATCAGATCTATATTTTTCATGAAAAGTTCAACTTAACCAAGTAAAACAAACAAACGGAGAGGCTTAACATCATATATTTATAGGAGTAGAACATTGTAGTATGTCTGTGTGTATCACTCAAATTATCAAATTGTCTACAAAACTTTTATACTCAAAATTTGGATAATTGTTTCAGTCAGGGGTTATCGATATTTGAATTTTTATTTTATATCCATATATCGCAAAAAATCACGACAGCAAGAACGCTAAAAAAATATATAAATATGCAATCTCTCAAACTTATTTTTCTAAAATTGTTTCAGGGTTTCTCATTTTTTTGATAACAAAAACATTTTTTAATGATAAATTTGTGTTTAAATGCCTTTGTATCCAAAAAATTATGGATACAAAGATAAATTAAACAATAATTAAAAAATTATGGATATAATTTGGAAAAGATCAGGTCCGTGGACATATTCTGTATGTCCAGGACTCTTTACAGGAGCCACGTTAGACAGGAATGATAATTTTTTTTTTGTTACCAGTAGTTAGTACAATGCACCATGAAATCAAAGGTGGGCTGATTAAGATACAATTACTTATGTTGCTATTCTTATTTATTATATTTGTTTAAAAAAATATTATTGTACGTTGCCCATTTTTTCAAATAAATAAAAAAAAAAAAAAATATCATAAAAAAGTCAAAAGACTCCAACTAGAAAATTTTATTTTCTATAAAAATTATTCACATTGTAGCAGTACGTTTCAAACTGTTTTTTAAACAATTTAAGCAAACATTGAATTGTTTAACGACATAGTATGGCATAAATACACAATATATTTGAGGACACTTAAACTTCATACATGCATACAAACATATTATCAAGTTATTTACATATTCAGGGTAGGCGAAAAGAATTGACCTCCACACCATCCTATCTTCACAAACATGTTTTGTATAGAAAACAAAATATTTTTAAATATTCGATACTTACTTTTCATGTGGCACTGGTACAGGCATCTTCTTCACCCATATGGACAGCGTCCAAGATTCACAGCCATGGTATCAGTTTTGTCAATAATTCAATTATTTGTATTTAAGGGTTTATTGTTTTGTACGTATTCTTCAACTATACATAATTGAAATTCGGATCTTATGTGATTCATACGAGTAGTAAATAATAGATCATTGATCATACTCCTAAGTTTTGTTTTAGAAAAATTTATTTCATGATACTATTTGCAATGTTGCTACTACTTTCTGAAATAGAAAATTCATTTCATAATATCATTAAGAATTTTTTAACAAAATAATCATTTGATGAAAATTGATGAAACTCCAAAACAAATAAGTAAAAATGGTCAAGTGCATCAGTGCAAAGGATTGTTAACAGAAGAGGAAGAATAAATTGGTGAGTCCCATCTCAATATCTTATCATTCCTTACCGGCATTTACATATGCGAGAATTGAGCGAGCCTCAATGAACGCGCAACCTGTGATAATAATAATTCTCATTACATAAGTACAGTCCACTTTTCCTTTAGCCGAATTGCACTTGAGCAATTTCAAGTGTTTTTATGGTGCAAATTTGTAAGTTTTTTCTCTATATTACCAATCAACTCTGTAGATTCTTGTATATTTAGTCATTCTAGAAATCTAATAAAAACTGAAATTATGAATATTTATACGTTTTCTGTCATTATTTTTTATTAACAATTTAAAAAACTGTTATTTAAAAAGCAAAGAGTCGTAAGAGATTGAATAAGTTCGCAATCGCATCACGAAATATTGTAACGTTAATTTAATTTTTCGCAACATTAAAGTTTATACCGAAATTACAATTTTACTACGTATAGGTACATACTATCGTGAGCAGGTTGACGCTTGTGTGGAAATATGGGTTGGAAAAGGGGTAGGAAAATGGGTAAGAAAAGGGGTAGGTGTGTGTTACTTACGACCAGGTTGTAAATATAAGGAAAATGTATTGAAACTCATGTAGGTGTGAAATTAGAAAATTTACAATCGCGGTGTTCCTTTGCTTAATCTTGGCCCGTGGATTTCCTTAATGCTGCGTGCAGTATGAATAGAATCATAATATTTTATGTAGGTTAAGCCAATATATATCATATGAGGTTTATTTTAATACTTCATAGCTGAATGGACAAGATTTTCTACAAAACGATAATATTCAAAAATATTATCGTTTTGATACAATCAATATTCGATATTAAATAAAATATAAGATTGTCTCTCATCATAATCATAGTTAAGGTTTTTTAATAAAATGTATTTCTATGTTGACACACCCAAAAAAATATCAAAATGCATTAACAAGTTCTTTGAAAATCAAATAAAAATCACAACATTTTTTTACGGCGCTGGCCGATTTACTAATGATATTAATAACAATTAAGCACTACAAATAATAACACTCAATTATTATTATTACCATTATACACTTCCTCAAAAGAATTAGCAGATCAATGCGTAAATTGTAAATTATTTAAAAGAGCAAAATAAAATGCCACAAACGCATCATCAAGCTTTCAATTGGGAATAGTTCACCCATCCAGATACTTAACATATCAAAGGATTAGGCTCTGAGGAGGTCTCTATACTACCTAACAACCCTACTGATTCCCGAATATTAAAGTTTCAAAAATCTTTAACGATTCTACATGTATTCATTATTACCGTTTTTGCATTTTTATAATTAAGTTTTTTCATAAATCTATTATTTCTTAATTATGTAATCATAATTGGAAATTCTCAATTTTAACTAGAATGTGTAGATTGACTGCGACGTGCATATCCTTGTACTTGCCAAGTATTGTTGCTATCACTGCGGGTATAATATTTGGTAGGACCGCTGTCAGTCTGCTGATTCATGTAAACTTATTGATGTTTTTATATTAATATGTGTATGTATGTTTTTATATATAATTTGTATACTTTATATTTTTTGCACTTGTTTCCTGCCTAAGTAATTTGCTCTATTTTATTTTTATAAATAACTAATGTTATTGACGAAATAATTTTGAATATTTTTTTAAAAGGTAAACCCACAGACAGGCTATGCCTTGTGGGATTATTGTGTGTACGGTTGATTTATTGTGATGGATATTATGTTTATGTATATTGTATGTCAACCGTGTACCAAATCTTTTATATATTATTCATTATAATATTATAATATTATAATGAATACTTTATGTACCAAATTGTATAATTTTGGTATGTCCAATACTATATTAATATGACAACTAACCCTTTCCTCCTCTCCTACCTTTCTTCATGTCCCACCCTCGCTTCATAAAATACACACACACACACACACACACACACACACACACACACACACACACACACACACACACACACACACACATACACACACATCACAATTATACACTTACACCACACTTTTGTCTTTGACTTTGTAATGAATTGTCTTTATTATTTATATTAATTTGTGGAACAATGTAATTGGCTTACTTTCCTGATTATTATTTTTTTTATTAATGTAAAATATGTTACAGCTGTTTTGTTTCCCAAAATAAAATTAATAATAAAAAAAAACTTAAATAAATAAATAAAATACGTCTGTACGTTTAACACAATTCTTTTCAGGATAAAGATAATATGTATATAACATAATAATTAATTTACAATACTATACCATCGCGCCATTTCTCTATTTGGTGTAGGCAGAGAGAACCAAACGCCAGACTCCTCTCTCTTGACATATTTTTCTCGCTTCATACACGTCCATGCATCGTCTCATACACGGTCTTTGGTAATTCCTACTTCTATCGTCTCCATCTTTCAAAAATTCATTTATGTAACCTTCGTTCTTCTACTTCGTTCCTCTTTTTTATCAGTCTTATATAACTACTTATTTTGTCAGACTGTCATTACACATTCTTTCTATGTGGCCAAACCACCGTAGGGCATTTATTTTCATCTTACTTACGATATCTCTTTCAATCTTTAAATTTCAATATATAAATTGTGATACGATAATATAAATATTAGATAATATAATTTTTATGGCAAATTGTGTATTTTATATTATTTATTTGTGTAAAAGCAGTAAACGCCGTGAAATAATAAATAAGTACATTTTTTAATTAACAGCTTATTTTGCAATTTATTATGAAATGAAAAGTACCTACCCATGTATATTTTTAATAAAAAATCACTCTGGCAAACTATGAATTATCAATTCAATCAAAAGTAAAAGATATAAAAAACAAACAAGATTTATCAGAAGAATAATTGACAAATACATAGACGACAGAAAGAGAAATAGAGACAGAAAGAGTGATTTAAATTGAACTTAAGAGATATTTAAAAATCTTGCTACCAAATAAATGTTTATATTATAAATTGCAATTCAATGACAAAATGTGATGACAGATCGTTTAAAGTTTTTTTGCTCTATTCTGTAGCGCAAAAGTTTTATAACATTATATATGAAATTGTTCACATCCTCACAAGCTGCATATCATAATATGCTAGTATATATTTTGAAAGGTAAGGCATGGAAAAATGAAGAAAATCGAGGCTCGCTCAGGAAGTGATTTCCGCAATATCCTGTCAGCAATATTGGTTTTTGAAACCTTTTTTGATATCCCAACCTCCTCTTCCCAGTTCTTTGAACCTGAGGGGGAGTCAGTCCGATAGAGTATACCCATTCCTCACAGTAAACGAGATTATCCGATATTCAGACTTTTTTCAGAACAAAATGATGGTTTTATTCGACCAGAACTTTACATAAGAAAACATTCTTTCATTATTCGACATTAACCCCAAAGATAAAAGGATTTGTATATGTACCTACTCACAGGATCATTGTTTCGAAATTTGGAGATGGTTTGAAGAGCAACAGATTTTTTGCATAGAAGAAAACAATATCATACGAGGACCATCGTAGGAATGCAAGAATTATCCAAAACATAATGAGAAAATGTTAAGCTAAAATGTATCGATTTTATGTATAGGTATATTTCATTAGAAATATGTAACTTAATGTAGTGACTGAAACATGACATATTACTTGTTGCAAATAATAAATATATATTTTAAGATATTTTGTTTTCTATATAAAACATGTAGGTATGTATGTCAGTATAGGATAGTATGGAGGTCATTCTGTTTTTCCTACTCAGAATATGAAAACAGCATGATGTATGTTTGTAGATTTAGTAGGTATCAAATGGTATCAAACTATTGAGTGAAAGTAAAGTGTAGTGTTTACTGCCTTACAAATTTTATGAAACGATGTCGTCACTAAATTCAATTTTAATAATTAGTTGCATGTAACACATGAGATCCAACTGTTGATAGCGATATTATGTATAGTTGAAGAATAAGTACCAAACTATTAACCCATAAAAACAAATTATTTAATATTTTAAGATATTTGGTTTTCTATACAACACATGTACCTAGGTATGTATGTCAAGATAGGATAGTATGGAGGTCAATCCTTTAATCCTACCCAGAATATGAAAACAGCATGATGGTATGTATTTATGTTTGGAGATTAGTATCAAACAATTAAGTCTTCTTAGATATTGTGTGTAGGCGACTGCCATACAAATTGTTGGAAGCAATGTCGTCACTATATTCAATTTTTATAAAAATTGTTAAAAAAAATTTGAGATGTGCTAATACAATTTTAATATTTTTTATAGAAAATTAAATTATCTAGTTGCGGTGTTTCGGCTTTTTTTGATATTTTAAAAAAATTTGGAAATATAGGAAGTTAAACTCATAAATTTATCATAAAAAAAATATTTTTCTTAATATAAAATGTTTGAGAAACCCTGGATTTTTTTTGAAAAATTGATTTGCAATTTTGTATTTGTCTATGTTTGTACCAATTTTCAGCATTCTAGCTTTTATGTTTTCTGAGATATATGGAAAAATAAACCAAAAATTCAAAAGTTGATAACCCCTGACTGAAACAAAAATTCAAAATTCTGAGTATTAAAGTTTTGTAGGCCTATAACTATTTATACTTTCTGAAATTTTAGGCTTTGTGAATCCAGCGGATCAAAAGTTATACGGGGGGACAGACACACACACACACACACACACACACACACACACACACACACACACACAAACAGACACACACACACACACACACACACACACACACACACACACACACACACACAAACACACATAAAATATTCTACTTCAAATTCTGAGTAGATCCATGTATGGGAACATATATGCTGCGAAGCCTCTAAGTTGGTGTTTTTAGCTTGCAAAAAGTCTATTATGCCATACAAAATGTTCCTTCATACACGCATCTTGGATTGTAACTGCCTCTTCCTTCAATAGAATATCATTCTCTTGAACGAATCGACAGTTGGAAAATTGTTTAAAAAAATTGGGATATACTACTACAATGTCCATTTTTTTATAGAAATTATTTAGTTGTAGTGTTTCGGTTATTTTTCGGATATTTTCAAATAACTTGGAAATATAGGCATATAAAAACACATAAATTGTCATAAAAAAATATTTTTCCTTAATAAAAAATGTTTAAGAACTCTAGAGTTTTAAAAAAACAAATTTGAGTTTTTATTGTCTTTATTTATATTATTTACATAGATTTTTTGTTTATATTTTATTGTATAAATTTTCAGCATTTTATCTTTTATGGTTTTTTAGAAACACACTGTTTAACATATTTGAGAAATTTTATTTCTAATTTGGGTGTAAAGGTATATAAATCCCCTTGAGTAATATATGTAATTAGATATCCAACAAAAATAATTTGTATTCAAAAAAATGTGCTGCATAAACAAATATTAATTGATATTTTATTTCGAATTTTATGAATATTCTTAAGGTTGTATTATCTTTGCATTTAATAATGTAATCTTATACCTATGTTTGATTCATTTTTGCGGTTTTCTGTATTCTGACCGCGTAATTAAACATTAATTTGTATTCTCTGGTAGGCGCACCAAATTGTCTTTTGATTTGAATAAATTTTGAAGAGACTCTCTTTACAAAAAGTTAAATGAAAAACCTCTTTTTCTTCGAGAAATTTAAATGCCATTTGAATGCTTCCTAATTTTATCATTCTGCGTGAAAAATCCGTTGGAATTATCTAAGAAACCCTTTGCGCTCAATGCTTTGATATTTTTTTTTGAGATGAATAAAAAATCTTAAATAGGAAACTAGGCATATGATAAACGCCAATCCAAAACTTAAATGTGCATATTGTATTTGGTTGCATACAAACATTATTTTTAATTTAATATAATATAATATAATATTATATTTTGTGATTAAAAACCTGAAGTCATCAATTTTATTAATTAGCTATATTGTGAAGAACAAATTATCGTTATCAAGGTGCTGGCACAGAACTGAACTATACCACAAAAAATAGCTACATTAAATAATATCATACTTTACTTTGTACTGGGCGAATCTAGTTTAATAATGTGATGTAAGTATGTTTTTGGATAAAATCAATGCTAGGTATATTATGGAAGTAATGAAACATAGAAGTATGTACTTAGTTATATTTTTGGAACATCTCTATAGATCTTCATAATTTGTCAGATTCGCAGTGTCATCTGTGGTCCAAATACCCAATGCTTCATAAAGGTCGCTGGGGACATGACAGATCTTTATGTTTCAATACAAAATGGTAACAGATATTAGTTTGTGCTCCGCCCGATAGATGGACGCTAAGAACACCTATGAAAACGGATTTACATTGATTAAATAAATATATCTCCCAAATTAACAGCCCTTTCAGGGAAAACTCACTATAAAAAAGACATTCTAAATTGGCGAATGTTGCAATTGCGTAAAGCGGTCACTTAAGCCAGCCGATGACGGGTCATAAGCCCTGTATGAATGTCTTTGTGATATTTCCTTGCTTTCAAAACACAATCTCTATATATGTAGATGTTCCAAAGTACATACTTCTATATGTTTCATTACTTCCAGAGTCTAGTTTAATTCACAACTCTATTACATACAATTTGTAAAAGTTATTTTAAATGAGTATGGTAAATTAACGAATAACGTACGTACCTGATAGCCAGAACTCGAGAAAGCCAGAACTGTCTTCACGAAATTGTCAGGATTGTGTAACATGAGTTAAACAGGTACATTGCTACGTATGTTTTTCTTCCTAAATGGCTAAGAGCCATGGCCTAGTAAACAATATTTTTGTGCAAAATAATTAAAGCAATTGTGTAGTGAATATCGTATATTCTTATGATATCCTCAAGTTACACATTTAATTTGTTAGGTATTTGCTAGAATCTTCTTCTTCTTCCGATGGCTTTACAGCCCATATCGAGCCTTGGCCTCCATCAATCCTCGCCTCCAACTCCTCATATATTACATACCTACATATATTTGCTAGAGTATATGTATGTAATTATAAAAGCTTTTGCGTTGCTTAGGTTAGGTTGTAAGTGAGAGTTTAATGACAATTTTAAAACCTTCCTTTGTATTTTTCGTACATGAATTTAATGAAAAAATGTGGTGGATAAGCTTAAATTGTAAAACTTTTCATCTTTGACAAGTTGATACCCACGTTAAAATAGGGGGGCAAGTGAAGATATTATAGAACTCCATAAGATAATTATATCCATTCTTCCTTCCCCTTAGCGTTTTTGTCCCGTTTCTATCGGGGTACGCTTTGACAATTTATTATATCCATGATAATGGTAAACGTGGATTGTTTTGATTCCGCTTGTTGACCAGACTTTCCCCCCTGAAATTGATGCTGGATTTGAACCCACTAATACTGAAAATCTACATTGAATATTTCAAAACAATATTGAAAAGAATGCAACCGTAAAGTCCCTATTAACACAATTCCAATGATGATGGTGCTGCATTTCAAAATCTATAGCCTTCCTTTTGACACTATCCGATTCCAATTTTGAATCGTCGCTTAGAACTTACGTACCTGTCACCTGCGTACATTTAAATTATGTACTATAATGGTTGAAATATATCTACCTTTCTCTGTTATTAAATTGGGTTTTTAGCGAATTGAAAAATATTGAAATAGGGATCTTTGAAAGTCAAAAGTGAGGCCGCTGAAGGCATGACCATTAATTATTATTTTTTACGATGTAGGTATATGAAATGAATCTTCTCTTTCTTGTTGAAATAGATAACTGTTGAATCCATTGACCACTGTAAATTGTGGTAACACCTTAGCATTCTGGGCACGTTTCAGTCTGTTATGTATGGTATTATTATTATTTATTGGATGCATTTGTGCACACCACCAGCCGGCAAGCTATGTCGCCTCCTTGCCAAGCTTACATTTTATGAATACCGCGTGTCGCCACTGGTGAGTCTTCACAAAAAAAGAGTTTTGCTTCGGAATGAAGTCAATATAATTTCATTAATTTTTTTATAACAATTAAGCAGTTTTATATTGAACTCTGTCAATCAAAAAGATTTTTTGATTAGGGTTAGAGTAGGTACCTCCAATATGTAGTATTCTGATTCGTTTAAATTTATCCGTCTGAATTTTAGTACATGAGAAATGTAAAAAAGTTGACTGAATTTATACGGGACTCATTACGTCACACCGCGCGGATAAAATCCTTTTATCCACGGTTGCCCGTTGGTTACAGACGTTTTCGTACACTGAAACGAATCAGAATAGGACATATTGTTTCGTCGGCTGCCGTGGTAGTGTGATGAGTTGTTTGACTTCGGCGTTGATGTACATAAATAGTTCTATTTCAAATTTTCATTTTCAACAATTGGTTTTAATTTTTTTTTATAACATGTCTACGTAGGGGACACCAGCTATTAGGATTTGGGTCCATTTTGCTCTTCTGAAGAAGCGCACTACGTAGCGTTGGGAGAGGTTTGCAGTCTAGAAAAGAGTTTATTGATTCGGATTTTAAAAAGATCCGGGTTGTACGAAGGTTGAAACACAGAATTCGGAAGATCGTTCCACAGTCGGGCTGCTGTATTAATAAAGGAGTTCGAGAAGCGACTTGTTCGTATATGTTGAAGGTCCACTGTGAATGGGTGCTGCGATTGAGTAAAGCGAGTGACTCTGTTGCGAGTGGGTGGAGGAGGGACCAAAGATGCAAGTTCTTCTGAGCAATTCCCGTGGTAGTATCTATAAAATAAACTTAAAATACCGACTTTACGTCTGTGTTCTAGTGATTGCAATCCATCAGTCAGTGATGGATCATCAATCAGACGTATAGCACGCCTTTGGACAGCGTCGAGGGTATTCAGAAGGTATTGGGGGGCGCCACTCCAGAGGTGACTACCATATTCAATATTTAAATGGATGTATATGCGCTTTGTAGAGTATACAGATCTGGGTCTTAGTAAAATATCTACGTGCTCTACATAGTACGCTCAATTTTTTGGAGGCGAGTTTCACCTTAGCTTCGATGGAGCCCTTGTAGTGTAATTGGTTCGTTATAGATACTCCAAGCAGGTCGATAGAGCTGCTGTTAGGTAGGGTGCTTCCGTTGAAAGACACTTGCAATTCATTGGGGTTTATTTTCGGAGAAATTAGACAGGCTTGGGTTTTTGAGACGTTAAATGAAACAAGATTACTTTCACCACAGGTATTGATTGAGTGGAGGTAGCTATTGAGTGGAGGTAGCTAGGATCTTTCCGAGCATCTGATATTTCACTCTGTTTAGGAGGTTTGTCAAAAGAGAAATTGTCATGGACTGTCATCAGCGTAACAGTGGATGCGGGCGCGTAAGAGCAAGTCATTAATATGTAGGAGGAATAGGGTTGGAGATAGAATGGACCCTTGAGGGACTCCCGCATTGATGGAATGGGGAGAAGAAGAGCAACCGTCCACTACAGTTATGACTTCACGATCTTTTAAAAATTCGCAATCCAAGTACACAGAGACTGGGGTAGTCCATAAGAAGGGAGTTTTATTAAGAGACCTCGGTGCCAAACCCGATCGAAAGCTTAATTAGAGATGTCAAGGGCGACAGTTTGAGCTTCTCCAAAGCATTCCATAACTCGAACGGAGGTATATTTGTCTATATTAATATGCATATAAAATATCTTAGTTATATTTTAAATAAAATATTTTTATAGTTAAGAGGGATTGTTGCTTTCATTGCTATTAAACCAATTTCTCAATAGATGGCGTTACAAAAACAAAATCTTCGTCACTTCATAGATGGTGATTGTTTTATAGCTTATTCTCAAACGAAAAGATTTTCATTATCAACATAATATAGGTACAGAACATTAAAAAATTGGATTTATTTACTATTTATTTATTTATATAATTGATGTACAGGTGTACAATGGCGGGTTTATTGCCATAGGGCAATTTCTTCCAATTAAACCGACCAACGTGAAGTCTCTAAAGTTAAATTGGTACAATATATTTTAGTGAGAAATAAATTAATATAAAATAAAATTTAGAAGTAAGAAAAAAATATAAAGAGAAAAAAGAAAAGACAGTGAAAAAAAGAATAATAAAAATAACACTGATCATAGCAATGAGGAAAAGAATGAGGTAACGGAAGGATAGAGAAGGAATTCAGGAACTATTTGGATTGAGATAACGTTACTTCATCACTTAGGTCATTCCATAGTCTAGCTGATTGTAGTTGAAAAGAAGAGATAAAAACTTCTGTATTGTGAATGGGGATAACTAGTGTAGTATGTTCAGCAGATCGAAAGGGTACGCCGTGACTTGACAAAAAAACACGTTATTTTTTTAAATATTATGGTGAATAGAGATTATAACTAATCTTAAAAAGTAATGAAAGTATGCGAATGTTACGACGATCTCGTATCTTTGGCCAACGAAGTATATTTCTACAAGTCGAAACATGATCATATGGGAACACATATGCTGCGAGGCCTCTAGTTGGTGTTATCAGCATGCAAAAAGTCCACTACGCTATACAAAATTAATGTTCCTTCGTACACGCATCTTGGCTTAATAATGTTGATTCATTCAGAGAATTGAATTCTCTTGAACGAATCGACAGTTGGATTATACTAAGAAAAATAATAAAAACTAAATAAAACATCATAGCAAAAAAGGATTGTGAAAGAACATGGGGAACAAATCGGGATCAGATGTATAAGGATAAAGAGTTAGACGACGCAATATCCGGATTTAGACTATTCCATAATCTTGCTGATTGTACTTCGAACGACGAGCTTATTATTTGATTTTTAGAAAAACAATGTCTCAAAAATTGATCGGAAAAAATACAATTTTATAGTACCTCTTGTTTCAGATTTGTCCGGATAGTAATATTAATGTTGTATAACTTATAATTATATAATGCAATTTTAATTTCATTTTTTCATTTTTTTCTTACTCGTTTATTTTTTTTTTTATCAATTTATTTCTCACTAAATAAGTATTGTACCAATTTAATTTAGAGACTTCACGTTGCTCGGATTGGTTGGAAGAAATTGCCTTATGGCAATAAACCTGCCTTTGTACACATGTACATAAATTGTAAAATAAATAAATAAATACATTATTTAATTTTGGTCGGTATGTAAAAATACTTCAGCCGTTCCAACTATTATTAACTTAATTAATTTTCTACGTTATTAACTAAATGAAATAATCTCATTGCATCTAGAAAAAAAAAAAGTTAATATTATAAAAATAAAAAATTTAAAATCTAAAAACATTGTTGAGTTGTTTTACACATTGCATTACATCAGGCGTAATTTCGTATTGAGGAAGATTGAATCCATACACTATAATGTATCACTTAATACAATATAATGCTGTAGGTACACAGAGCCAGGGTGGATATTGTTCATGACCCGCGCTGGATCCAGCATTTTTTTAGAAAATCCGCAACAATCCTGCTGGATTAAAAACGCTTGTTGATAAGTGGAATTCGGGTGGCCGATTAATGGGAGTTACAAATATGATGGTGTTCTTGACACGGAAAATAATTAAGAAAATGTTTAATGTATTTATTTTTACATTAAAAGTGATGCATTGAATTTAATTTTTAAACAAAGCAAATAAGTTTGTTTTGTTGTTAGTTGATTTGTAGTATTATGTGATATACATGCACTTTTTTACTCCTCACTAACCCAAGGGGATGTAGTGGGGAGTTATGATTTCGCAATTTTTAAGGGTATTTTTTTTTTGCAGATTACCAACTAGTATCATGCTGAGATTGTATTCTGAAAGTTTCATCACAATGTATCTGTGTGTGTGTGTGCTATGTACGGCGTGTTCATTTTTTACTTTATCGATTATAGACTAAAGTACTCATTCGATTCTATTCAAATTTCGCAAATATGTATATATAATACTCGATTAGTCCCATTAGATTTTGAACGATATATGAATAGTGCTTCTCATTTTTTTTAACTGTCAAATATTTCAAAGTGACCCCAAGCTCAGGAAACTTAAAATTTGAAATTTTTGTTTTCAAATTCGTAAAAAGGCACATCACTTTCATAAAATGGCATTGAAGAGTTATCAAGTTTTCATAATAAAATATTTAAATAAAAAATAATTTAACAAACTCATTTCATGAAAATGTTGGAAATTTTCCATACAAAATTTGAATACTTTATAGAATGACTTGTTAGTGAGGAGTTTAGCGTTGGCCACAACCCACTCGTTTTAAAATACGATTGATGTTGGCATTCAATATTACAGTACACTGTTTCAAGATTTTTATTTATTTACATATTTAAAAAAAATTAACTCAATCAACCCACCTTTGATTTCATGTTACATTTACTCACTGCTGGTAACAAAATTCAATGAATTATTCCTGTCTGTCTATTCCATGGACATACAGAATATGTCTATGGAATATATCCTTTCCAAATTATTATTGAATGCAGTAGACATCGGTACAACGGCGAATCCTGAGCGAGGTGCTTTAATCCTGGCACAGGTTTTTTTTCCCTAGTGGGATGCAATTCTAATAATATGTCTATCGATGTATGTACATATATTTATATACATTAACTTTTCAATTATTAAACAAAAAAAAACAACAAATTGAATTAGACGAACATGAAATACTAAGATGTCTACTATTTCTATATAGTATCAAATGACGTTTTTATTGGTCAACGTAAATGGTTAGTACTAAGGCAGATATAATTAGTATCTACCTTACTCAAGAAAAAAACTATTTTAAAGGTACTGTCCTGACGTACATAATGTACATAGGTACCTATTGCTAATTAAACTGATTCTCAAACTTTTTTTAACCTGAAGATTTTCGAACTGATAAACAAGTATTAAGTTATTTGATTGCCCGGTTATCTGGAAATTTTAATGATCACTTTATATGGCTGTTATTTTGACAAGTTGCCATATTGTGTCGGTTTGTAACTAAAAAGGTACAATTGCGTGGCTTCCGATTGTATTTCTTGGCTGCTCGACGAAGATTATTGGATATCTCATTTTTGTAAAAGTTTGTCAACGGAGATAGAAAGCAATTAATTTTTACATTTCAAATAGACGTAAAAGACAAGCATTAACAAACTACTTTTTTAACTCACTTATACCGAAATTGCATAAGTTTGGAACTTAATTGTGGGTCGATGCAGATATTTTCGGAGATAGATTGCCGGTTTTCAAAAAAAAAAAAAATGGGTCGTTCCTATATCCATCAGCTTTGTTGTTGATCTTTTGTCGTTTATTTTTTTTAGAAACCATAAAAGCTAGAACACTGACAATTGGTATAAACATAGACAAATACAAAATCTCAAATCGGTATATAGGCAGTTAAATTCATAAATAAATTTATGAATTTAACTGCCTATATTTCCAAATATTTTAAAAATATCCAAAAAAGCCGAAACACCTCAAATAGATAATTTAATTTTCTATAAAAAATATTAATATTGTAGAAGTAAATCTCAAATTTTAGTGACGACATCGCTTCATACAATTTGTATGGCAGTTGCCTATACACAATATGTAAGAAGACAATAGTTTGATACTTAAATCTCCAAATAGGTATACCTACATATCATCATGCTGTTTTCATATTCTGGGTGTAAAAAAGGACTGACCTCCATACTTTCCTATCTTGACATACATACCTACATGAGTTATATAGAAAATAAAATATCCTAAAATATTCAATAATTTGGATTTATGGGCTTATAGTTTGGTACTTATTCTTCAACTATACATACTATCGCTATCGACAGTTGGATCTCATGTGTTACATGCAACTAGTTTATTCTATAATATATTTATCTATTAGTAATTATTTTTTGTCTTGTAACACATAAATGGTTTATTATGTTAGGGAGAGCTTTCCCTGCAATAGTATAAAATCTATTCATTTAAACCTATCGATAGTTAAATGTTTTCCTATTGTTCAAAATTTAATTGCTGAGGCTATCAATTATTTTTGATAATTTTTATAATGAAATGACTCAGATTCTTCTATTTGTGATATAAACTTTTGGGAGCACTGTTTCGGGTATATGAATTTCACAATGGACCTAGTTCCTACACAGAAGCAAAGGACAGATAGAAGAACACAAGTGTACTACAACTACAACCAAAACTCTGTTATTTCACTCTTAATTAAATTGTCTACTGCGGCAGATAAAATGCCGACCCGCATGAATATCTTCCTTATCTACGAGCTAATTCACTTTTTTGAATAGACCAAGTTTCTTTGTGTAAGTCACTGGATAGATATTTATATCTGATTTTTCTTAACTATTATTGTTATCAATAAGAGACCAACCCCAATATTAATCATTAATCAGGATGTAAGTGGATTATTTTGGTATTAACCTGTTTTACTGCTATGGCGTATTTTATTTTCCACAAATTCTAATGTAGATTTAATAGAGAAAAATGAAAAAATACTTAAATTAATACGATTACCCAAATTATTATTGACTGTGTTCGGGAAAAATAGAAAGAAATAAAATAAAAAGCCTTGAAATAACTTTTTGACCAAAACTGGTTTTATGTAATAAAATCAATCTTCTGGGAATTTAACACATTCTGGCAAAATGATTTATTCTGCAGAAGTGTTACGAAAAAATAGATTTTCACAAAATAATATTTTCATGCAAACTAAGTACCTAATAGGTTATAAAATTATTAAAAAAATCCTTTATTATGAGCTGATTTGCGGAGTTCGTAAAGGAAGCATGCTTGAGCCAAACTTGTTCATTATTCATATAAAAATTTACGATTTCATAATATATGACCTTATTATGGTGTTTTCAGACGACAAAAGTGTATTAAGCACTCACAGAAATATAAAAACTAAACTTATATTTTGGTTTGGGTGAATTTGGTTTACAATAAAAATAGTAATGAACAATTTTTTAAATTTTAATAGTGAATTTGTACTTTATTGATCTAGGATTGTAAATATGATATTCGTTCTCGAAATGAATTAGCAATAATTATTACAACAACAAAAAAAAATGATTAGTACCTATCTATTTTCCATGTTTGTTTTTCATAATATTTTTAGAAAGCTACCTTCTTAGATTAAATTCAGAATCTCTCTTAATAGTTATTGCTAAAAAATTACCTCCTTTTATCTTTATTACTCATAGGTAGGTTTATATATTCTCCACTGGGATATTATATACTCTTACACTTAACGACAGAGAAAAAAATACTACTAGGAGGGAAAAATAAACTGGGAGGTCGTTTTCAGAAAAAAATAATATTTATTACCTACCCTCTTTGTTGACACAAAATTGTATTTTGTGAGGGGTTTGTGTTTTATAAACATTATTGTGGTGAAATCCGGAAACTATTAGAGATTATTAAGTTCTTTTTATACTTTCTATAGATAATCATCCGGAATGATAAATTGTTGGCAGTGTCATATTTATTTCGGGAATCACTCCAATTTGTGACAAACTTTTGCAATATATTTCTTTTTTGAAGAAACTTCTTTTTCAAATAACTCAAAAGATAATAATTTTATAATATGAGCAAACGTGACAAAATAGTTGTTTAACGCAATATTTATTGCCATTGGAACTAGTGAAATTAATTTATATTGTTTTTGAAGGGCGCGTTTTAACGACACCGTTTTATATATCTTTGAAATAATAACTCCTCAACAATCCCTCAACTAAACAAATCCTTATCCTACAGGTGAACGAAATGTCGAAGGGGTATTAAAAATCCACGTCCACAGTATTATTATAGAGCGCCCAAGCTGCTCTGGTACTGACAAATTTTTTCCGATTTCTTAATTATTTTTTAATTGATGTGTTCTTTGTTTTTACAGGATTTTTTTTTCAATTTTTTTCCTCTCCTTTTATCCTTATAAGATTTTTTTTAAATAATACGACACACCATAGCACACCATCATAAGATACAGAGTAAAAAATATCTTTCACCAGAGTACAAGGACTCGTGTGAAAAGGAGATAATATATTTAAAAACAAAAGAAACTAAAATTTATATTAACAGGATTATTAACTATACAAAATCAATTAAATATATAATTTAGAAATCAGTTAGTTTATATAAGTCTATTTTTTTAATTGGTAAAATTCAGTTGCTAGTCTCAAATCAATTTTGAGTTGGTTGAACAACACAACCCCATTGTACGTGTAGAAATGTTGTGGAAAACTGATGTGTTGCTAGATATTTTTTTTGTTTTTTTTTTGTTTGTAGAATTTTCTAGGATAACCCGCATATTGAAGTTTTGAGAAAGACTGTTGTTTAACACTCAACAACAGAGAGTACCGTCCATTATCATAAGGATTTTCGACTTGTATTTAGAGTTCTGTTTGAATCACAAAAGATATTGCTGAAAGGCATTGCTGAAAACCAGCTGCACTGTGGGTCTCCACAATTGAGCTGAGCAATTGCCTATTTCTTGTAAAAAAAGTGCTAATAACTTGAAAAAGTCTTTGTCATTTTTTAAATACTTACAACAAAAAAAAACATCATTTATAGACAGATCATCGAAGAGATGGATGGATAGCTGGGAGTCAACGTCACAAGAGAACAAAATCTCTGCCGGCCACAGGCCTCGAGATAAATATTACTAAATAAATATATCATAAATATCATCATAATATTGCCTATTTTAAGAGAAAAATGATAATAAGACATTTCGCCAGATGGCTCACAGGGTAGACAAAGTAAACCAAATACCATTTATTTTTATTATTTTTTTACTATTTTAAACACGAATGAGTTAATTATACAATTGAATGTCCCGTTTAAAAACGATTGTTTTTTCGTTTAGGATGAATGGGAATCTGGTTAAATGAAAACAATATAATTGTAGAATTTAATTGTATTCACAATGTTTGTTTTTGTTGTGGTCATTTCGACATTTTGGGTATAAAAGGACCCGGCGTCAATGTATATAATATGTAATATTACGTTTCCGGCTAGCAACAGTATTGTGCAGTTTTGGTCGAGTAAATTAGTCTAGAAACTTCTACTCAAAAGCCTGCAGCAGAGCGGCGGTACTGAAACTCCCGTGTCCTGAAGCGAATTTATACTACAATATACAGGTGGACTCAATTGACAAATCGTCATACGTGATATTACTGCTTGACAGAGCAGGATCTAGGGTTTTCTGCGCCTGGTATACTTTTGAAAGCCCATTGAACATCGATATTATTTGCCTTAATGAGGCAACACTCAGAATGGGTGGTGAATCTCATTGCTGAACTGAGTGAGATGTTTTATTGCCTCTTGTAATTTCGGAGACGATGCTGGTGTATGGCGTGTAATAATACTAGTTGCATGTAACACATGAGATCCAACTGTCGATAGCGATAGTATGTATAGTTGAAGAATAATTACCAAACTATAAACCCATAAATCCAAATTATTGAATATTTTAAGATATTTTGTTTTCCATGATGGTATGTATGTTTGTTTGGAGATTAAGTATCAAACTTTTATGTCTTCTTAGATATTGTGTATAGGCGACTGCCAGCTTTTATGGTTTCTGAGATATATGGAAAAATAAAGTAAAAATTCAAAAATTGATAACTCCTGACTCAAAATAAAATTCAAAATTCTGAGTAATTAGGTTTTGTAGGCCTATAACTATTTATATTTTCTGAAAATTCTGGGCTCTGTTAATTGAGCGTATCAAAAGTTATAAGGGACGACGGACACATAGACACTGAAATGTTCTACTCTGAATTCTGAGTAAATCCGTATATAAAACATATATGCTGCGAAGCCTCTAAGTTGGTGTTTTTTGACTTCAAAATTGGAAAAGCCGTGAATAATGTAGACCGTGCATACAAAAATCACGTGTCCTGGCTTGAATCTTTGTCGATATGTTAAGAGAACAAAGTTCTCTTGAACAAATCGACAGTTGTTAAATCATCAAGTCATCTCAATATTATATATGCTTCTAAAAAGAAACACTTGTGTAAGTTTCATAAACGATTGAAATTTAAACTACATGTTTCACATAATATTTATAAGGTATAAAAGAATCTTAGAAAATTATCAAATGATTTCTTCAACCCTTGATGCTTGAAACTTTGTCGATATGTTAAGAGAACAAAGTTCTTTTGAATAAATCGACAGTTGGATTATTTCAATAGGTATAGGCAATACGACCATTCAAGGACGATTAGTGTCATTTGACGACATGATAATTTTATTTAAAAACAAACAAAAAATGGTTTATCAAAAGATAAACAACGCCTTCAAAACAACTATGTTTTCTCCAAGAATTTTAGAATTTCGCTGTAAAATATCGGGGAGACAATCGGTAATATTATTTTGTCGTACTTCCTTTCAGTGCAAGTTAGTGCACACCCGCACGCCCGTCGATTCTTGAGATTAAAAAAAATGTACAGTGATTTTATAATTAAACAATTAGGATTATGACCAATTTCATAAATATTTTTTTCGATAATCCCAAACAACTAAATTAGATATGTTCTTTCTAATTACTATACGTTTTTGGTGGCTGATTTAATAAGAGGTAATATTTTTAGTTGAGTATGCCAACGTCGTTTAATTGGGTTTCTTAACCATACCATACCAACAGGCCCTTTGCCTATTTAGGTTACCGAACGCCAGGCTCCTCTCTCTCTTGATATATATTTCTCGCTTCGTTCACGTCCATGCATCTTCTCATACACTATTTTCTGTTATTCTTACTTCTCACGTCTCCATTTATCAAAATTCCATTTAAGGGATCGTGCCAAATTTTCCTTGGCCGACCTCTACTTTTCGTTCCTTTTCGTTTTCGGGTTTCATAAAACTTGGCGTTTTCTAATCCAACTGTCGATTTGTTCAGGAGAACTTTGTTCTCTTAACATATCGACAATGTATCAAGCCAGAATACGCGAGAATTGTATGGAGAGGTCTACTTTTTTCACGGCTTTTCCAACTTTGAAGTCAAAAAACACCAACTTAGAGGCTTCGCAGCATATATGTTCCATACACGGATTTACTCAGAATTCGGAGTAGAACATTTCGTGTGTCTGTGTGTGTGTGTGTCTGTGTGTGTGTCTGTGTGTGTGTCTGTGTGTCCGTCCCCCCCTTATAACTTTTGATCCGCTCAATTTACAGAGCCTAAAATTTCAGAATATATAAACAGTTACAGGCCTACAAAACTTTTATACTCGGAATTTTGAATTTTTGTTTCAGTCAGGGGTTATCAACTTTTGAATTTTTATTTTATTTTTCCATATATCTCAGAAATCATAAACGGTAGAACGCTGAAAATTGGTACAAACATAGACAAACACAAAATCTCAAATTAGTTTTTTCAAAAAAATTCCAGGGTTTCTCAAACATTTTTTATTAAGAAAAATATTTTTTTTATGATAAATTTATGAGTTTAACTGCCTATATTTCCAAAACTTTTACAATTATCGAAAAAAGCCGAAACACCCCAACTAGATAATTTAATTTTCTATAAAAAATATTAACATTGTAGTAGAAGATCTCAATTTTTTTTTAACAATTTTTTTAAAAATTGAATTTAGTGACGACATCGCTTCATACATTTTGTATGGCAGTCGCCTATACACAATATGTAAGAAGACTTAATAGTTTGTTACTTCATCTCCAAACATACATACATACCATCATGCAATTTGCATATTCTGGGTAGGAAAAAGGATCTTCTTCCATACTATCCTATCTTGACATACATACCTACATATGTTGTATAGAAAACAAAATATCTGAAAATATTCAATAATTTGTATCTATGGGTTTATAGTTTAGTACATATTCTTCAACTATACATACTATCGCTATCGACAGTTGGATCTCATGTGTTACATGCAACTAGTTATAAACTCTTTTCTAGATTGCAAACCCCTCCCAACGGTACGTAGTGCGCTTCTTCGGAAGAGTATAATGGACCCAATTCTAATAGCTGGTGTCCCCTACGTAGAAATGTTAAAAAAAAGATTTTTGAATTTGGAATAACCACATCAAATTAATCATTTTTTACTCCTCACTAACCCAAAAGGATATAATGGGGAATTATGATTTTTCAAAAAATTTAGGTTTTTTTTTATTGCAAATTATCAACTAGCATTATGCTGAGATTGAATTCTGAAAGTTTTATCACAATGTATGTATCTGTGTGTGCTGTGTTCTATGTGCTATGTATGGGTTGTATATTTTATTTTATCGATTGTAGACTAAAATACTCATTGGATTATTTTCAAATTTTGCATGTTTGTATATATAATACTCGCTTAGACGTCATTAGATTTTGAAGGATATCTGAACTGTCGAATATTTCAAAGTATTTTCCATTCAAAATTTGAATACTTTGTAGTATAACTCGTTAGTTTTATTTCTGATTTTTCTCCTTACATTTGACACCTCATTTTTTGTCTGGAGCAACTTCACAATTCGCACCGAAGGTGAACCAGACCTGCAACTTGATATCCTAAAGCAGAATGCGACTGGACTTTGTTGTATGTACATATGTATTGTGAATTTAATGTTATAATATCAACTCGGTTATGTTTGTATGAATGTTCGGTCAGTGTAGAGTGCAAAATTCCCTTAACTGCTGTTATTTAAATCACTTTTATTCATCATGGTAATAATGTCTGAAACATGTACGACTTTTTAGTGCTTTATGATATTAATGCTTTTAACCAAATTAATTTAAACAATACATTTTTCATACATAAGTATTTATAAGTATTTATTTTATTTATTCATATTTGTGATTCATACTATGGTATAATATTATGCACTTAGTGGATTCAGTAGCTATAAAACTAGCAGTATCGTCTCAATCTGTTCTAATAGGTGATTAATGAAATAAAATAATGAATTTATTCAGAACAACAGAGATGAAAACACTAAGACCTATCTGGGGCAGAACCCTCAGATCTCTCTGGGGCAGAACCCTCAGAGACAGAATCCCCAACGAGGATATTCGAAGAACCTGCAATATGGAGGATATTGTAAGGTGTAGCAGGCAAAGAAGACGACACAGGAGATATCATGTTAAAGGATGAATCCAGAAAGGCTGCCAAAGATTGTAATGCGCGAAATACCAGAGGGACGCCGACCACCGGGAAGACCATCAAAGAGATGGAGGGAGAGCTGGACATCCTCGCCCCAGGACCTGAAAAAACAGATCACAGATCTAAAAAAGGAGGAAAAATTTATTTTTTAAAAGAAATTTGGGACATCAGGCGCATACAGGGCTTAGGACCTGTCTACGGCTGGTTTACGTGATCAAAAAAGCGATTGCGCAACGTTCACTAATTATGCCTCTATTAGGGTATTTATCTGCTCAATCAACTGGGTGGTTTACTATGCAAATATTTAATAATTATTTGCGTGTTCTCAAAATTTAAACGTTGTAATTAAAAAACAAATAACACCCAAGGATGGAGTATTTTAAGAAAATATGATACTTACAGATAAAACCATTACGTTGGAATATTTTCGTTATACTTAAAATAAATTATAATACATATATCAATCGATTCACAATGATTAAAAGAAAACTGAATTCACGTGTGAGCTGTCAAACAAAGGAAGGCTATAGAAGCTAGCTAGATAAGGAGGGGTAGGAATATATATATATATATATATATATATATATATATATATATATATATATATATATATATATATATATATATATATATATATATATATATATATATATATATATATATATATATATATATATATATATATATATATATATATATATATATATATATATATATATATATATATATATATATATATATATATATATATATATATATATATATATATATATATATATATATATATATATATATATATATATATATATATATATATATATATATATATATATATATATATATATATATACTTTATATTTTTTCTAGAAATTTTCCAGTATCGGCTACATCTTTATATTAAATGTTTACAAAGTGTAGTTGGAAGAGATTGCCTTTTAAAAAAAATACGCCTTTGCACGATAATTTTATCAATTGTAAATATTATTCATATAGGACCACTTCAAAAGTAAAAAAAAAACTCTCCACGGTTCTTTGTATATTAATGAACGCATTATATTATATATTTTTTTATGCCCTAAGGTGCTTCGGCCACATAGAAAGAATGAGTGATGACCGTCTGACAATAAAAGTATACAAGGCTGATAAAAGAGGAACGAAAAGTAGAGGTCGGCCAAGAAAAAGTTGGCACGATCACATAAATGGGATTTTGAAAGATGGTGATGTTAGAAGTAAGAATAATAGAAGAGCGTGTATGAGACGATGTATGGACGTGAATGAAGCGAGGAATGTATGTCAAGAGAGAGGAGTCTGGCGTTCGGTTCTCTCTGCCTACCCCAAATAGGGAAATGGCGTGATGGTATCGTATGGTATGGTATTTTTTTATTAGAATTTACTATGCAATACATAATCTTGAGGGAGCTCCGCCAAGTTTTGTTGAAATGATAAAAAATGATTGCTAGGCATCTCAATAAAAACAATCCTTATCCTATCGTCTTGGTAAGATGTCTGTATTGTGATGAAATGCTATATGTCTTATAGTAGGTATACTAACCAGGTTGTTCCTGTAGATAACTAGTTAGGGTCACTCACACTGTAGACTTAGTAGTTTAAATTAATTATATTGTTTAGGTAGTTAATATTCTCAGTTAGTTACGAGCGAACGTTAAAACGTGCCCATAAAATGTATACATAAGTCACGCTCTTGAATAACTTATACGACAAAGGAAAAATCCCATTAACCTTAATCCCGTAGAAAAAACGGGTAGCTTGTGGGGCACAATATTGAAAATCTGGATAATTCGAAGGTTTTATTTATCAAGAAAAAAAATATCTGTCTCTCATATGTTTTTATTCTATTACTATTATTTTAAATTTGTAAAAAAAATGTTTTATATGATTGGAATTTTTTCTTATTTTGGTTTAATTGTAAATTTCTATTCATTCTGTTATTTAATTGCCGTTTAGTTCAATTATTTATTGCTATTAATTTCGTTTATAAATTGGTGTATATTATATTTTGTTTTTTACTTTTCATTTTATATAAATTGCTAATTGAATTGTTTAGTGTTTATTATTTGTTAACTAAATTTTTAACTTTGTTTACACCACGTGATTGTCTCACGTGGTGTAAACAAAGTTAAAAATTTAGTTAATTTTTGTTAAAATGTACCACAAAGTTAAAAATACGATATTTGATAATATTTATTATTTGTTTTGATTGTGAATTTATATAATGATTATTTTATTATTTTAAATTTGTAAAAGAAAAAATGTTTTAATTTGATATCGACCTGGCAACTTGCAATAATTGTAACCGCTGTATTGTGGAAGTTGGTGTCTCTTTCTCGCACTGTGTCTGTAGTGCTGTGTGACCGGGACATCAACTCTGTAGGTACCTGTAGTAGTGGCAGGCATAGAATACACTAACTAGTGTCAGGTCGATGCGGATATTATGAATATTGTATTTTAATGAATTATTGTGTTGTTTTTATTTTTTTAATTGTTGTTTAACACGAGTTTTATTTTTAACTTTTATTTTTTAATGGCCCAGAGGCCGTATATGTACGTAAATAATTAAATAAATAGCAATACCAGCGGCATACCTACCTGACAGCAGGGTCATGCACGAGGGCCCAGCATGAAAAGAGTGACAGAAAGAAACATTATATGAGGAGGACTGAAGAAATATATAACTTATACCTACATAATATGTGTTGCAACTAAATTAAAATAAAAAAATAATAATCTATATTTCACATCAGTCCATAGATTATTTATTCAAATTCATACTGCCAATATCACATCACAAACACACAATGTCAAATGCAGTTGTTTTATACGGTAAACAAATTCAAATACGGATCATTTTAACGAAAAATACATAGCTACCGTGAAACAATTTGGTATTTAAGCAATAAGATTTATTTGTAATAAGTGAAGAGAAAACATTGTACCCTTTGATGAATACATATTGTTTTTTTATCTTCATTAAACATTTTTTTTAACAGATTTTTAATTATCTCAATAGAGACGAAGTTGGAATATTTATTGTAGGAGAACCGGGAAATCAAGGCACCTACAGGGTGATTTCCCGGTTCTCCTACAATAAATATTCCAACTTCGTCTCTATTGAGATAATTAAAAATCTGTTAAAAAAATATCTTTGACTCCCGACAGGGAAAAAAATCCAATGTTTGCGCATATGCAATAATAAAAATATTCGATTCATTAAACATATTGTTTTTTTAATCTATGTACATTTTATCATAAAAATTCGTTAAGAAATAGCGCGCGAACTTCATGGCTATATATATTCCATATTCAATAATTAATTGCCCTGAATTGAACACGTATTAGCAGAAACAGTTTGCGTTGTTTAACCGTGTGCATTTGGAGGACACGTATCTTGAATTCAACACGAGTTATAAGTGCATTAGCGCAACAAACTAGTGCCTAATTCGAGGCAGTCTTGCCTCCTAATCAACACGGTAAGGTAAATACGTTACCGGACTTGATTAAAAAGGTGCTGAAATAGACCTCGACAGAATCAGTTATTGCCAGTCTGTAGCCTAATCTCGATTTTTAGAATCTCGATCAAACGGATCTAAAAATTGAATCTCGATCAAAATAGCCCGAATAACTAAAATAATTCTGATCGAATTATCCACACACGTATTAAGTTGTATTCACCGTAATAAAGTTGGTATTTATTTGTGAGATATGTTTCTTGTTCTACATTACATGATACCGTAGTTCATCTGAATGGCTTTCAGTTGGTTTGCTTTAGGAAACGGTTCCTGGTGCTTATTCGGTACACTAATTCATTAGTTCTTTTATGTACGACCTCTCTCATCACGCTTTATTTCTCCGCTTCTTTCTCTTCTACATTATTATAGCGCAACAGCCAACCATTTATAAGAAGAGCAACTTATAAGACTTAAGACTTGTATCCAATTGTACCGATGGTCATTTTTTTGTCGTAACTAAGTGACTGCCAATTAGGGACTGACGTAAAAATGTAGGTACCTGCCTTGTGATCATTTTGTTCAATTTAGGTATATAACTATGGAGCACTGGGTTTTGAACTCCATACTCATCTTATTTTCTCTTTGCATCGACGAACAAAAATGGAAAACAATGATAGTTAATTGAATATATTATTAGTTACTGAACTTGTTAGTAAAACAAGTAAAACGAAAATAATTTTGAGGATATCCTTTTCAAAGTTTTTTTCACCTATAAATGAACCTATATAAGTAAATACTCTTCGTTTATTTATTATCTTAGTTTATTGGGTTTCGTAAGAGGGAGGTGCACAGAAACCTTTTTTTAAAATATGTAACTTTTTAAGTAGGCATTTTCTTATTTTTTGCTTTCAACATATTATTTTTTTTTATTTGTCTGTGTACTTCATTTTGTGTATTTATTTCATAACTATATTTTACTTGTTTGTGTTTAGCTGTTTATTATTTAAAAATTTTACTTATTGTTTTTTAATTCCTTCTGAGAAATTTAATGTTATTATTTTAATTTTACTCTCAGTATTTCAAGTATTCTATTGCCTTTCTCTATTTTTAAATTAACTTGCTTTTTTATTCTGTTGTTTTATTTTATTTTATATTTCAATTATATTTTTAGATATGATTGTATTAATGCACATGTTTGTTATTTTGTTGCTAATTTTTTTTTTGTAAATGCTCACGTAATTGTTGAAATTATAAATAAATTAATTATTTTAAGAAATTTTGGTGCAAATATTATTTAATTTAATTTTATTCTTTCTATTTAGAAATTTATTCATGATTAGAAATATACTATTGCGCTTTTTTATCCAGTAATTGAGTTTCATAATATTTTTGAATTTATATATATTTTTTATTTTATTGATCTTTGTTTCATACTAGGTTTTATAAAATATTGAGTAACTTTTCTACTTACATTATTATTGAGTATATATTATTCTTAAATGATTCTTACCGTATAACAGACTTAAATAAATAAAGATGATGATTGGATCATAGTTTTATGGCTTAAGGTACGACCTAAACATGTCAAAAAATAAACAATTTGATATTTTAGTTGTAGAGTGATTTACAATTTCTGGGTATGTCGCGAATGGAAGGTAGGACGTGATCCGGCCGAAGATAAATTCGATATAATTTATACCGGGCAAAGAATTAAATTAATTTGGCACCTAGAGAAAACAACAAATTAATGACTTAGATACAATATCTGGTTCATGGATCAGACACATTTGGAGTTGTTTTTTAACACAATTAGTCTTTTTTAATGTTTTTTTTTTATTTTTTGCTGCCGTTCGGTTGTTCAGCTGGCCGCCAAAGAATTAATCTGTTGAGGGTATTATCACACGGCGTATTGCTTTGGGCATAGAAAATTGACCTTTAATTTATTGTACGCCATTATTTAACCTAAGCCACTTTTTCAAATGTACCTGACAAATTACACGAAATAATTGGACGTTAATTTGTATGGAAGGGCGTTATGCTGATTGGATTTCTGGAACTAGATAATTAATGGTAGTTTATTTTCGAGATAACATTGGAGCGATTCGGAAATGGGCATTACGTACGAAAGTACCTACTTACCTACATAAACAAATTTATAAAACCAAGGATTGAAGTTGTATCTAATGTGAGACTCATTATTTTTTACAAATCACATGTAACTTGAAAGGTATTACCAAAATCAAAAACATTAGATCAATCAATTATTGTATTTCTTCATCTTCAAATTTCTTTAATTTCCTTTGAAACCAATGGCAGAACGCTGTTTGATCAAGAGTACGAATCGATACTCGACCGCTTTTCATTGATTCAGAAGTGCTACTAATAGCACAATCTAAACAATTTCTTATCTTGTTTAAATCTTAAATCAGTAATTGATGATAATCTAATCGTAATATATATTTAATCATAAAATTTCTCAAATATTTTCAATTTTCATTATTTCTGTATAAATTTTAATCTAAAATATTTCTTACGTCTGATCTAATCTTAATCAACTTCATGAGTACCCCTGCAGATAATATTTTGAGATATAGGTACCTATGGTTGTTACATTAATTTTTAAATAATGCGATCACTAACGCTACGTCCTACGTAGGCGATTCAAAGCGAACGCGATTGCGAAGCGATGCGGTGCGGATACAAGCGAATTCAATGCGATGCGGTGCGACGCGGCGGCTCTGTCCTACGTGTGCGCGAATCGTTCCCTCTGCCGCCAGCTACTGTCATGGATGTACATACGTATATAAAATACTCAAGAAGTATGTACGGCAGAGAAGTGAAACTAATATTGTGTTCTTAGAGAGGAATATTTATGGGGGATATCACGATTTGTATGAAGAATTACGTGATCTTGAATTAATAAATGAGACTGAATTTACATCTTCACGGGAAACATATCAAAATTTGACATTCGTGCAAGCGAGAGAAAACTTTGTGTGTTTTGAACAACATCCAATTATAAAATAGCAATAGTAAATAAATGTGTTTACTTGTAGTCCCATTTATTTTTGCCAAATCCTAAAATTCGCGGTTCGATAATAATAATTCTTTTGTCCCATAATATGGGACATTCATGGACAGAAATTAAAATTTCTGTTTCTGATATGTCAAAAAACAATGGCGCCGCTATCAATTCGCGCGAAAATATCAAACCAACTGATCGCGTTCGCTTCGCATCGCGCCGCGCCGCATCGAAACCAACTCGCGGTCGGTAACGTAGGACACTACCATAGTTACCGACTGTTTGTTATTTTCGCGCCGCGCCGCGCCGCTTCGCATTCGCTTTGAATCGCCTACGTAGGACGTCGCGTAACATTTTAATGATACTATTTATGTAATCGATAGTATCCAAATAAGGTATAAATATTTTTTATAAAATTCCTTAATTTAGATCCTCCTGCGGTTCAATGCATATGACATAAAAAATAAGCCATAAGGCTGGGCACGTAGCCTGAAACTCCGACAGTAAGTGGAAAAGATTGTTGAGACTTGGAGACCTCGTACGACAAAGAGAGGTATGGGGCGACAGCAGCTGATGTGGAGGTATGGTATACAACAATATGTAAACTGTACAGTACAGGACGACGTGTATTCAAATGGAGGAGGCCTTCGTTCATGAGTGAACGGAAATAGGCTGATGAAAAAGAAGATGTTCATTGTTCATTCCTGGGTGCAAAATGGTACAATAAATTTGATAGAAATATTAAATTGAAACATACTGGCACATTGTTAACTTTAAAAAAAGGTTGAAATAATCTTCTACTCATTGTTTAGACTCAGAAAGCTCAGGAAACTTAAAATTTGAAATTTTTATTTTCAAATAGGTATGTAAAAAGGCTCATCACTTTCATAAAATGGCATTAAAGAAACATCAACTTTTCATAATAAAATAAAAAATAATTAAACTCATTTCATAAAATTGCTGAAAATTTTCCATACAAAATTTGAGTACGGAACAACTTTGACTAGGTATATACCAAAGACCTTATAATAGTATATACTGACTAAAGGTAATATTTAACTTTATTATTGTCAAATGTTTAGAGTTTTTGTATGTGTGTGTGTGAAAATTGTGTATCTTTGTATAAATTGTATTTTTTCTAGTTTAGTTGAAAAAAAGCAAAATAAGTAACATCTGTCCGAAATATGGAATATCGTAATTGGGTGTGTGTTGAATTAATATTCGACATCGTTTCTGTTACTAACCTAAAATTAATACAAAATGCAATGAGTAAAAATTTCAATACATCACCGAGTGCTCATTTATTATTTATTCCTTGTGTAAAGATTGTCGTTTGAATGTAAATAAATAATCTCTTGAATTATATTGACGCAATACACTTACACTATCTCATTTCATCAATCTCAGTATGATGAAAACTGAGTCCTTGTTTTTGTATCAAACGTAGAATTTACTGTTAGAGAAATCGCCAAGAACAAATACTTGATAAATAAACCAATATGTATACAATGCATGCAATGGCGCTTTAATAGAAGTGGATGTTGGTAAAGAAACAAAAAAGAAGATTAAGTTAGAAACCAGAATGTTTCAATCAGACGTGAGAGAGTTTGTTGTTGTTACTATGTAGGTGGAAGTGCTTTATCGGTTTTGCTAACTATTAAAGTAAATAATGTTCTCAGCTTTGTGATTAATACAATTTGCATGTAACACATGATATCCAACTTTCGATGGCGATAGTATGCATAACTGAAGAATACATAACCAAACTAAACGCACTTAAACACAAATTAATAAATATTTTAAGATTTTTTGTTTTCTATATAAAACATGCAGGTATATATGTCAGGATAAGATAGTATGGAGGTCGGTATGTTTTTCCTATCCAGAATATGAAAACAGCATAATGTATGTTTGTAGATTAAGCAAGTATCAAACTATTGAGTAAGATATTGTGTAGTGTTTGCTGTCTTGCACATTGTAGGTATGAAACGATGTCGTCATTAAATTCAATTTTTATAACAATCGACAATGTTTCAAGCCAGGATACGCGAGAATTGTATGCAGAGGTCTACTTTTTTCACGGCTTTTCCAACTTTGAAGTCAAAAAACACCAATTTAGAGGCTTCGCAGCATATACGTTCCATATACGGATTTACTCAGAATTCGGAGTAGAACATTTCGTGTGTCCGTGTGTGTGTGTGTGTCTGTGTCTGTGTGTGTGTGTGTGTCTGTGTGTGTGTGTGTGTGTGTGTGTGTGTGTGTGTGTGTGTGTGTGTGTGTGTGTGTGTGTGTGTGTGTGTGTGTGTGTGTGTGTTTGTGTGTGTGTGTGTGTGTGTGTGTGTTCCTTATAACTTTTGATCCGCTCAATTTACAGAGCCCAAAATTTCAGAATATATAAATAGTTATAAGTCTACAAAACTTTTATACTCAGAATTTTGAATTTTTGTTAGGGTAATCAACTTTTGAATTTTTTATTTATTTTTCCATATATCTCAGAAACCATAAAAGCTAGAACGCTGAAAATGAAAATAGAAAAATACATAATCTCAAATTTATTTTTTCAAAAAAATTCCAGAGATTCTCAAACATTTTTTATTAAGAAGAATATTTTATAATTTTATTAGAGAAAAATATTTATTAGAAACGACATTGCTTCATACAATTTGTATGGCAGTCGCCTATACACAATATGTAAGAAGACTCAATAGTTTGATACTTAATCTCCAAACATACGTACATACATACATACCATCATGCTGTTTTCATATTCCGGGTAAGAGAAAAAAACTGACCTCCATACTTTCCTATCTTGACATAAATACCTACACGTGTTGTATAGATTGTATAGAAAACAAAATATCTTAAAATATTCAATAATTTGGATTTATGGGTTTATAGTTTAGTACTTATTCTTCAACTACACATACTATCGCTATCGACAGTTGGATCTCATGTATTACATGCAACTAGTTAATGTCTTTGTGACAAGTATATATTTTTTGTATACATGTACATACATCTTCATACATTCCCTAAAGTAAACATAATTGCTTGTGCTATATGTCAACGAAATTGGTCGTGGCAGGATTCGAACTCGCGACCACTGAATAACTTACCTAGTGCGCTAACCGCTCTGCCACCACTCACGTATATATATAAAGTTCTCGTGATTTCTTAGTTTTAGTTGCAATTATTATGGCTTTATAGTTTTCCTTACATGATATGGGAAGGTAGGTGCCACCTAACGTTCATAGAAAAAAGCTTCAATAGTAGGTATCTCAGGGGCAATTTCGTGATCGTGTTGTTATCTTACCGGTCTTGGCCAACATACATTATTTATGTAGATGCAATCAACAGTTTGGTTGAATCCATACAGAGATGGCAGCAGCTGTGTGCCTTTGCCCAAATACGCCTGATGTTATGCAATGCACGTGTCTCGTTTTCATTAGGTAGGGATTTATTATACCCTATGTCATACTCGAACAAAAAATCTCAAACACAAACTAACGATATATTAATATTCCCATTCACTTCCGTAGTCGTTCATAAGATACAATAATAACAATTTCTCGAAATTTAGTAAATATTGAATCACATATTTTCATACAATAATTTGTTTGAAAATAATATATTTAATGTATGTTTACCATCCGTTACACAAAATGGTATATTGTCTGTTAAGCTTGTTGGCAATAAGGACGCAATCACCTTTTTTTCCTATTCAATGAAAGTGGGTATATGTACTAATTTTCATTTATAACCATAAAAATAAGTAAGTCGTCGATGCAATAAATACAAAATAATTATTATAATGAAAATGAATGAAAATTACAAATTTTCAAATGCTCTCACGTTCGAAAATTACGTTTTGTATTTTATATTTTTTGTTTTGTCAATTTTTGTTACGAGAATCTATACAATAGAAACCGGACTCGCCATATTTTACAGAATCTTACATTGCATAGCATTTCTTTTCCTCTTTTGACGATTGGCTTCGACGTGTATTAGAGATAGCATGTAACACATGAGATCCAACTGTCGATAGCGATATTATGTATAGTTGATAATACGTACCAAACTATAAATTCAAATTATTTAATATTATAAAATAATTTGTTTTCTATACAATACATGTAGAAATGTATTTAAGAATATGATAGTACGGAGGTGAGTTCTTTTTCCCTTCCCAGAATATGAACAGCATGATGGTATGTAAGTATATTTGGAGATTAAGTATAAAACTATTGAACAGTCCCCGTAGATATTACAAAGTTTATACTATCATACAAATTGTATGAAACGATGTCGTTATTGTATTCAATTTTACAAAAGAAGAGAAAAAGAGAATCTATACAATAGAAACATGATCCATTGTTTTTATCGTCCATAGACGCTAATCTCGGGTAGGTACGTGGACTCGTTATTGTACAGAATCTTACATTGAAATAAGTAATTAGTAATTGACACATAGTATTTCTTATCCTCTGTTGACGATTGACTAATGACATGTATTTTAGATAGCTGAATTTATTTTTGTGTTGGAAATTGTTCGTCCGACTATTTTCTGAAAGTGGCGTATTTCGATTAGAATTTCTTCTATTGCTCGTACATACACTTTTCTTTCGTAATCGTGCGATTTAGGCATTTTTGTTCTTCTCTTTAGACCTCTCAGATTTGTTTTTTATTTCTTTCCAACAGTGGTATATGTATCGCAAGATTTATATTGGCGGCTATGCCCTATAAAAAAAATTCTTATACACAAATATCAATGCCAAGCAGAGTGTAAAATGCTCTGTTAGCATTTTGTCAGGGACACGAACATACTTACATATAATTAATTACAATTTAATGAATACAAAATAAACATAGTGAACAAATTAATGATAGTAAGTTCTGTATAAATGTTTATAATACATTAAGAGATTGTCGAGAACGTAAACAATAATTTGGTAATAATAATTACATTATGTTTAGTTCTAGACCATACTTTAATTAGATAAATACAAACTTACTCGTTTTTGTAAATTTCAATTGATGAGGTGATAAAATACAATCGATTATCAATACACTCAATGTGTGTTGTTTTGTTAATAGTAATATGTACATGTGTGATACATTGCTTATATTGTTTATGTATTTGTGACCAGGATACGTGTAGTATATTATGTAACAATATGCAACTTCTGTTTTATAAAAAGTGGATATTACACCAAGAGCTTAAATAAATTCAATTGAATTTTACTTTTAATAATATTAATCAGATATAAAACATATTTATATAGCTTGAATAGATATATTGAATATATACTTTTTAATGATATGAATTACATTATATAGTGTATATGATAAAAACTTTGCGATGGGATAAAAACAAAGCCAAAAATTTATAGTTAATTCTTTAGAAATCCGAGTATTCAATTATTTTGATTAAATTTCAAAAGACTATCTGACTGACTAGAAGATAATAAATATTTATCCAATACTTAAACCACGAGTTGATTCTATTGGTTTGGATCACCTTTTACAGATGGCATCAGAGTGCAACGGAATAATTAAAAAGATGCGCAATGTTTTAAAACATAGAGCTAGTAACAAAATAATGCGTTATGTCCATCCAACCACACATGTTTATTTATTTTGAATTATCTAGTTTGCCAACAGATAATTCTAACGAATCTTCATGACGACATGGGATAAAACACCAAAACTTCAGTTTCACTAATTATTATTTATCAAAAGCACTAAATAAAACCTAACATGTCCTAAAAATCTCAATAGAGATAATAAGGCTTCATATGTCATTTTAAGATTTAAAAAATTAAAATATAGAGTTAATATTATGTAACTTGAGACGTTGTAGCTATTACTTTGGGGTTCATTTTAAGTAACTAATAAATTAAAATTACAACTTTTTATAGAAGTGGTGGAAACAAAAGAGTCATTTTATTTTTATTTTATTTTAATGATTTTATAGAACCAACAGTTTACAATATGAGTTTATAATAGGTATAATTATATAAACAGGTTATAAACCTTTTAAAGGTTCTTTTAAATAGTTTAAACAAAGTATATAAATTATTGAACAATTGCAAAAGTATTTTTTTTAACATAGGTATATTAAAATTTAAAAAAGAAAAGAGTTGGGAAGAGTAGGTAAATATTAACCATTTAGCCATCCGCATCCGCAACAAAAAACGAGCTAATACTGACCGACCAATCAGTATTGTGTTTACTAGTCAGTATAATATACAGTATTCATTTAATGCTATGTAGGTAATAATACTAGTTGCATGTAACACATGAGATCCAACTGTCGATAGCGATAGTATGTATAGTTGAAGAATACGTACCAAACTATAATCCCATAAATACAAATTATTTAATATTTTAAGATATTTGATTTTCTATACAACACATGTACCTATGTACATATGTATGTATGTCAAGATAGGATAGTATGGAGGTCAGTCCTTTGATCCTACCCAGAATATGAAAACAGAATGATGGTATGTACCTATGTATGTTTGGAGATTAGTATCAAACAATTAAGTCTTCTTAGATATTGTGTGTAGGAGATTACCATACAAATTGTATGAAACAATGTCGTCACTAAATTCAATTTTTATAAAAATTATTAAAAAAAAATTGAGATTTTTTATATAAAATTAAATTGTCTAGTTGGGGTGTTTGGGCTTTTTTTGATATTTTTAAAAAATTTGGAAATATAGGCAGTTAAACTCATAAATTTATCATAAAAAAAATACTTTTCTTAATAAAAAATGTTTGAGAAACCCTGGAATTTTTTTGAAAAAATTTATTTGAGTTTTTGTATTTGTCTATGTTTGTACCAATTTTCAGCGTTCTAGCTTTTATGGTTTCTGAGATATATGGAAAAATAAAATAAAAATTCAAAAGTTGATAACCCCTGACTGAAACAAAAATTCAAAATTCCGAGTATAAAAGTTTTGTAGGCTTGTAACTGTTTATATATTCTGAAATTTTAGGCTCTGTAAATTGAGCGGATCAAAAGTTATAAGGGGGGGACGGACACACACACACACAGACATACACACACACAGACACACAGACACACACACAGACACACGAAATGTTCTACTCCGAATTCTGAGTAAATCCGTGTATGGAACATATATGCTGCGAAGCCTCTAAGTTGGTGTTTTTTGACTTCAAAGTTGGAAAAGCCGTGAAAAAAGTAGACCTCTCCATACAATTCTCGCGTATTCTGGCTTGATTCATTGTCGATATGTTAAGAGAACAAAGTTCTCCTGAACAAATCGACAGTTGGAAAATAGATAAATTGGTCTTCGAAGACCACAAGAGTGCAGTTCTTCCTTTTTTGTAATGGTCAATATGAAGATATCTTGTTTTAAAAATTTCCAAACAAATAAATAAATAAACAAAAAAAAATGCCTTCTTGTATACAGTGCCTAATTAAAATCTATGAAAATACAAAACATTTTTATAAACATAATACAATTTCTTGTTGTGCCTAACGCTAAAATTACACTACAAAAAAAAAACACAATTAAGTACCGAAATTTTACGAAAAAATGCATAAAAGTATAGAAAAGGTCAAGGATTTCAATTATCAGCGTTCGGATATCACTTTTTAAGTGAAGTCATTGGATATATACGTCATCATATCGTGCATCTATGAAATCGTCAACCGATCTGTGTATTTTCCGCCGAATCGGACATAACATTTATAAACAAACAGTAAATCAATTAAATGGGTTTAGAACAGCGCAGTTTCCATCTGGTGTGGTGTATTCAAACGCCATAAAACCGGCTTGTCTGGTCCTGTAATATGCAGGTTTACTAGCAACGCAAGTTGCTTAGCAACCCGCTGCCTGTATTACCGGTTATATATCAGCCAGTCCCGCGAAAGGAAACTAGAAATGGTGCTTACAACCTTTTTCACGGTCAACGCCATATTTGATTATGTCACAAAATAATTATACCTACGGTTGTATGAATACTTAATGCTATTCTATTCCATATATTTATATTACGGTTAGTGTTACACGGTATACATCTTAATACATATATACCTACATACCTAATCCATATCTTTGGACACATTTTTAGCATCATTCACAGTTATGCATAGTAATCATACATCCTCACATCTTCCATCCTCAAAATGCATCCTCAATGCAACATATTATAATGTAAAATTTGGTAGGTGAAAGTGGTCCGAAGATTAAAATCCAACTCCCATTGACACTTTGGACTACCAAAGATGCTGTCCTTTGATGTGAATGAAGTGGTTTTTAGCAAAAATAATACAAGTAAAAATGATTAAGGTAACTATTTATAAAATCCATTTTGTCTTTTTTACTCTCCACACTATGGAATAGGGGAGAGTCATGATTTCGCAAAATTTAAGCGTATTTTTTTACATCAATTTCTCAATGGGTATCATGTAGAGAATGCACACTATGAGTTTCGTCGTGATGTGTTTGTGTGTATGGCGTATACGCTGTACGCCGTACGCCGTACGCCGTAGCATTTATCTTTTTTGTGTCCTCTCTACAGCCCAAACTATAAGTCTGATCGACTTCATATTAACATCATATGTGTAAAGTGCAAAGACCTAGAGCTGATTAGTTTTACATAGACAACTTTTGATTTCTTCTCTATGAATTCATCATTTACGTTGTTTTTTTTTTGTGTCCTCTCTGCAGCCCAAACTATAAGTCCGATTGACTTCATATTGATATCACATGTGTTAAGTCCATAAACTTAGAGCTGATTAGTTTTCCATAGACAACGGTTCATTTTTTCCCAATGTTTCTTTATGATTTCATCTATTAAAACTGAAAAAATGCTCTCACGACCTGGAAATTAGAGATATTTTAATTTGGTTTCAACTATTTATACAACACCAAGAATCTTCATAAAATTGTATTCAAAGTTGGTCAATGTTAAAAGAAAAATATTCAACGGTTTCAAAAATTATATTTTATTTAATGGATATTTGTATGAAACTTATATGTAACAAGAGAATTTTTTTATATTTGGCAATGTTCAGTTCATTGATTTCATATTGATATAAGAATATTAATAGCTTGAACTTAGAACTGATTAGCTTTTCATAGATATCATAAAATTTCTTCATATGATATCACGTGTCAACATTGTCAAAATGCTCTAACGCTCTTAGAAACAAAATTTATCTGCTTTTTTTAAAAAATTTCATACAACATAAGCAGTCTTCACTATACTGCATTAATAGTTTGTCTATCTTAACATAAAAATATACTATCGGAAGAAAATTTATATTCCTGATAGTAACATTTAGTATGAATAAAAATGTAATTAGATAAATTTCTATGTATGGAAACGTTCAGTAATTTGATTTCATGTTATAATGTAAAGAGCTTGAACATAGAACTGATTAGCTTTCCATAAATAACAAAAAAAATCTTCATATGATATCACCTGTCAAAATTTGGAAAATACTCTCGCGTTCTTTAGAACAAAATTTATCTGCTTTTTTTAAAATATTTCATACAACATAAGCATTCTTCCCTATACTGCATTAATAGTTTGTTTATCTTAACATAAAAATATACTATCGGAAGAAAATTTATATTCCTGATAGTAACATTTAGTATGAATAAAAATGTAATTAGATAAATTTCTATGTATGGAAAAGTTCAGTAATTTGATTTCGTGTTATAATGTAAAGAGCTTGAACATAGAACTGATTAGCTTTCCATAAATAACAAAAAAAATCTTCATATGATATCACGTGTCAAAATTTTGAAATTGCTCTCGCGTTCTTTAAAACAAAATTTATCTGCTTTTTTTTAAATATTTCATACAACATAAGCATTCTTCACTATACTGCATTAATAGTTTGTTTATCTTAATATAAAAATATACTATCGGAAGAAAATTTATATTCCTGGTAGTAACATTTAGTATGAATAAAAATGTAATTAGATAAATTTCTATGTATGGAAAAGTTCAGTAATTTGATTTCATGTTATAATGTAAAGAGCTTGAACATAGAACTGATTAGCTTTCCATAAATAACAAAAAAAATCTTCATATGATATCACGTGTCAAAATTTTGAAATTGCTCTCGCGTTCTTTAAAACAAAATTTATCTGCTTTTTTTAAAATATTTCATACAACATAAGCATTCTTCACTATACTGCATTAATAGTTTGTTTATCTTAACATAAAAATATACTATCAGAAGAAAATTTATATTCCTGATAGTAACATTTAGTATGAATAAAAATGTAATAAGATAAATTTCTATGTATGGAAACGTTCAGTAATTTGATTTCATGTTATAATGTAAAGAGCTTGAACATAGAACTGATAAGCTTTCCATAAATAACAAAAAAATCTTCATATGATATCACGTGTCAAAATTTTGAAAATGCTCTCGCGTTCTTTAAATCAAAATTTATCTGCTTTTTTTAAAATATTTCATACAACATAAGCATTCTTCACTATACTGCATTAATAGTTTGTCTATCTTAACATAAAAATATACTATCGGAAGAAAATTTATATTCCTGGTAGTAACATTTAGTATGAATAAAAATGTAATTAGATAAATTTCTATGTATGGAAAAGTTCAGTAATTTGATTTCATGTTATAATGTAAAGAGCTTGAACATAGAACTGATTAGCTTTCCATAAATAACAAAAAAATTCTTCATATGATATCACCTGTCAAAATTTGGAAAATACTCTTGCGTTCTTTAAAACAAAATTTATCTGCTTTTTTAAAAATATTTCATACAACATAAGCATTCTTCACTATACTGCATTAATAGTTTGTCTATCTTAACATAAAAATATACTATCGGAAGAAAATTTATATTCCTGATAGTAACATTTAGTATGAATAAAAATGTAATTAGATAAATTTCTATGCATGGAAAAGTTCAGTAATTTGATTTCATGTTATAATGTAAAGAGCTTGAACATAGAACTGATTAGCTTTCCATAAATAACAAAAAAAATCTTCATATGATATCACCTGTCAAAATTTGGAAAATGCTCTCGCGTTCTTTAGAACAAAATTTATCTCCTTTTTTTAAAATATTCCATACAACATAAGCATTCTACACCATACTGCATTAAAAGTTTGTCTATCTTATCATAAAAATATACTATCGGAAGAAAAATTATATACTAGAAAAAACAGTTTATTATTATTACTCTCCACACTATGGAATAGGGGAGAGTCATGATTTCGCAAAATTTAAGCGTATTTTTTTACATCAATTTCTCAATGGGTATCATGTAGAGAATGCACACTATGAGTTTCGTCGTGATGTGTTTGTGTGTATGGCGTATACGCTGTACGCCGTACGCCGTACGCCGTACGCCGTAGCATTTATCTTTTTTGTGTCCTCTCTACAGCCCAAACTATAAGTCTGATCGACTTCATATTAACATCATATGTGTAAAGTGCAAAGACCTAGAGCTGATTAGTTTTCCATAGACAACTTTTGATTTCTTCTCTATGAATTCATCATTTACGTTGTTTTTTTTTTGTGTCCTCTCTGCAGCCCAAACTATAAGTCCGATTGACTTCATATTGATATCACATGTGTTAAGTCCATAAACTTAGAGCTGATTAGTTTTCCATAGACAACGGTTCATTTTTTCCCAATGTTTCTTTATGATTTCATCTATTAAAACTGAAAAAATGCTCTCACGACCTGGAAATTAGAGATATTTTAATTTGGTTTCAACTATTTATACAACACCAAGAATCTTCATAAAATTGTATTCAAAGTTGGTCAATGTTAAAAGAAAAATATTCAACGGTTTCAAAAATTATATTTTATTTAATGGATATTTGTATGAAACTTATATGTAACAAGAGATTTTTTTTATATTTGGCAATGTTCAGTTCATTGATTTCATATTGATATAAGAATATTAATAGCTTGAACTTAGAACTGATTAGCTTTTCATAGATATCATAAAATTTCTTCATATGATATCACGTGTCAACATTGTCAAAATGCTCTAACGCTCTTAGAAACAAAATTTATCTGCTTTTTTTAAAAAATTTCATACAACATAAGCAGTCTTCACTATACTGCATTAATAGTTTGTCTATCTTAACATAAAAATATACTATCGGAAGAAAATTTATATTCCTGATAGTAACATTTAGTATGAATAAAAATGTAATTAGATAAATTTCTATGTATGGAAACGTTCAGTAATTTGATTTCATGTTATAATGTAAAGAGCTTGAACAAAGAACTGATTAGCTTTCCATAAATAACAAAAAAAATCTTCATATGATATCACCTGTCAAAATTTGGAAAATACTCTCGCGTTCTTTAGAACAAAATTTATCTGCTTTTTTTAAAATATTTCATACAACATAAGCATTCTTCCCTATACTGCATTAATAGTTTGTTTATCTTAACATAAAAATATACTATCGGAAGAAAATTTATATTCCTGATAGTAACATTTAGTATGAATAAAAATGTAATTAGATAAATTTCTATGTATGGAAAAGTTCAGTAATTTGATTTCATGTTATAATGTAAAGAGCTTGAACATAGAACTGATTAGCTTTCCATAAATAACAAAAAAAATCTTCATATGATATCACCTGTCAAAATTTGGAAAATGCTCTCGCGTTCTTTAGAACAAAATTTATCTGCTTTTTTTAAAATATTTCATACAACATAAGCATTCTTCCCTATACTGCATTAATAGTTTGTCTATCTTAACATAAAAATATACTATCGGAAGAAAATTTATATTCCTGATAGTAACATTTAGTATGAATAAAAATGTAATTAGATAAATTTCTATGTATGGAAACGTTCAGTAATTTGATTTCATGTTATAATGTAAAGAGCTTGAACATAGAACTGATTAGCTTTCCATAAATAACAAAAAAAATCTTCATATGATATCACGTGTCAAAATTTTGAAATTGCTCTCGCGTTCTTTAAAACAAAATTTATCTGCTTTTTTTAAAATATTTCATACAACATAAGCATTCTACACCATACTGCATTAAAAGTTTGTCTATCTTATCATAAAAATATACTATCGGAAGAAAAATTATATACTAGAAAAAACAGTTTATTATTATTACTCTCCACACTATGGAATAGGGGAGAGTCATGATTTCGCAAAATTTAAGCGTATTTTTTTACATCAATTTCTCAATGGGTATCATGTAGAGAATGCACACTATGAGTTTCGTCGTGATGTGTTTGTGTGTATGGCGTATACGCTGTACGCCGTACGCCGTACGCCGTAGCATTTATCTTTTTTGTGTCCTCTCTACAGCCCAAACTATAAGTCTGATCGACTTCATATTAACATCATATGTGTAAAGTGCAAAGACCTAGAGCTGATTAGTTTTCCATAGACAACTTTTGATTTCTTCTCTATGAATTCATCATTTACGTTGTTTTTTTTTTGTGTCCTCTCTGCAGCCCAAACTATAAGTCCGATTGACTTCATATTGATATCACATGTGTTAAGTCCATAAACTTAGAGCTGATTAGTTTTCCATAGACAACGGTTCATTTTTTCCCAATGTTTCTTTATGATTTCATCTATTAAAACTGAAAAAATGCTCTCACGACCTGGAAATTAGAGATATTTTAATTTGGTTTCAACTATTTATACAACACCAAGAATCTTCATAAAATTGTATTCAAAGTTGGTCAATGTTAAAAGAAAAATATTCAACGGTTTCAAAAATTATATTTTATTTAATGGATATTTGTATGAAACTTATATGTAACAAGAGAATTTTTTTATATTTGGCAATGTTCAGTTCATTGATTTCATATTGATATAAGAATATTAATAGCTTGAACTTAGAACTGATTAGCTTTTCATAGATATCATAAAATTTCTTCATATGATATCACGTGTCAACATTGTCAAAATGCTCTAACGCTCTTAGAAACAAAATTTATCTGCTTTTTTTAAAAAATTTCATACAACATAAGCAGTCTTCACTATACTGCATTAATAGTTTGTCTATCTTAACATAAAAATATACTATCGGAAGAAAATTTATATTCCTGATAGTAACATTTAGTATGAATAAAAATGTAATTAGATAAATTTCTATGTATGGAAACGTTCAGTAATTTGATTTCATGTTATAATGTAAAGAGCTTGAACATAGAACTGATTAGCTTTCCATAAATAACAAAAAAAATCTTCATATGATATCACGTGTCAAAATTTTGAAATTGCTCTCGCGTTCTTTAAAACAAAATTTATCTGCTTTTTTTTAAATATTTCATACAACATAAGCATTCTTCACTATACTGCATTAATAGTTTGTTTATCTTAATATAAAAATATACTATCGGAAGAAAATTTATATTCCTGGTAGTAACATTTAGTATGAATAAAAATGTAATTAGATAAATTTCTATGTATGGAAAAGTTCAGTAATTTGATTTCATGTTATAATGTAAAGAGCTTGAACATAGAACTGATTAGCTTTCCATAAATAACAAAAAAAATCTTCATATGATATCACGTGTCAAAATTTTGAAATTGCTCTCGCGTTCTTTAAAACAAAATTTATCTGCTTTTTTTAAAATATTTCATACAACATAAGCATTCTTCACTATACTGCATTAATAGTTTGTTTATCTTAACATAAAAATATACTATCAGAAGAAAATTTATATTCCTGATAGTAACATTTAGTATGAATAAAAATGTAATAAGATAAATTTCTATGTATGGAAACGTTCAGTAATTTGATTTCATGTTATAATGTAAAGAGCTTGAACATAGAACTGATAAGCTTTCCATAAATAACAAAAAAATCTTCATATGATATCACGTGTCAAAATTTTGAAAATGCTCTCGCGTTCTTTAAATCAAAATTTATCTGCTTTTTTTAAAATATTTCATACAACATAAGCATTCTTCACTATACTGCATTAATAGTTTGTCTATCTTAACATAAAAATATACTATCGGAAGAAAATTTATATTCCTGGTAGTAACATTTAGTATGAATAAAAATGTAATTAGATAAATTTCTATGTATGGAAAAGTTCAGTAATTTGATTTCATGTTATAATGTAAAGAGCTTGAACATAGAACTGATTAGCTTTCCATAAATAACAAAAAAAATCTTCATATGATATCACGTGTCAAAATTTTGAAATTGCTCTCGCGTTCTTTAAAACAAAATTTATCTGCTTTTTTTAAAATATTTCATACAACATAAGCATTCTTCACTATACTGCATTAATAGTTTGTTTATCTTAACATAAAAATATACTATCGGAAGAAAATTTATATTCCTGGTAGTAACATTTAGTATGAATAAAAATGTAATTAGATAAATTTCTATGTATGGAAAAGTTCAGTAATTTGATTTCATGTTATAATGTAAAGAGCTTGAACATAGAACTGATTAGCTTTCCATAAATAACAAAAAAATTCTTCATATGATATCACCTGTCAAAATTTGGAAAATACTCTTGCGTTCTTTAAAACAAAATTTATCTGCTTTTTTAAAAATATTTCATACAACATAAGCATTCTTCACTATACTGCATTAATAGTTTGTCTATCTTAACATAAAAATATACTATCGGAAGAAAATTTATATTCCTGATAGTAACATTTAGTATGAATAAAAATGTAATTAGATAAATTTCTATGTATGGAAAAGTTCAGTAATTTGATTTCATGTTATAATGTAAAGAGCTTGAACATAGAACTGATTAGCTTTCCATAAATAACAAAAAAAATCTTCATATGATATCACCTGTCAAAATTTGGAAAATGCTCTCGCGTTCTTTAGAACAAAATTTATCTGCTTTTTTTAAAATATTCCATACAACATAAGCATTCTACACCATACTGCATTAAAAGTTTGTCTATCTTATCATAAAAATATACTATCGGAAGAAAAATTATATACTAGAAAAAACAGTTTATTATTATTACTCTCCACACTATGGAATAGGGGAGAGTCATGATTTCGCAAAATTTAAGCGTATTTTTTTTACATCAATTTCTCAATGGGTATCATGTAGAGAATGCACACTATGAGTTTCGTCGTGATGTGTTTGTGTGTATGGCGTATACGCTGTACGCCGTACGCCGTACGCCGTACGCCGTAGCATTTATCTTTTTTGTGTCCTCTCTACAGCCCAAACTATAAGTCTGATCGACTTCATATTAACATCATATGTGTAAAGTGCAAAGACCTAGAGCTGATTAGTTTTCCATAGACAACTTTTGATTTCTTCTCTATGAATTCATCATTTACGTTGTTTTTTTTTTGTGTCCTCTCTGCAGCCCAAACTATAAGTCCGATTGACTTCATATTGATATCACATGTGTTAAGTCCATAAACTTAGAGCTGATTAGTTTTCCATAGACAACGGTTCATTTTTTCCCAATGTTTCTTTATGATTTCATCTATTAAAACTGAAAAAATGCTCTCACGACCTGGAAATTAGAGATATTTTAATTTGGTTTCAACTATTTATACAACACCAAGAATCTTCATAAAATTGTATTCAAAGTTGGTCAATGTTAAAAGAAAAATATTCAACGGTTTCAAAAATTATATTTTATTTAATGGATATTTGTATGAAACTTATATGTAACAAGAGAATTTTTTTATATTTGGCAATGTTCAGTTCATTGATTTCATATTGATATAAGAATATTAATAGCTTGAACTTAGAACTGATTAGCTTTTCATAGATATCATAAAATTTCTTCATATGATATCACGTGTCAACATTGTCAAAATGCTCTAACGCTCTTAGAAACAAAATTTATCTGCTTTTTTTAAAAAATTTCATACAACATAAGCAGTCTTCACTATACTGCATTAATAGTTTGTCTATCTTAACATAAAAATATACTATCGGAAGAAAATTTATATTCCTGATAGTAACATTTAGTATGAATAAAAATGTAATTAGATAAATTTCTATGTATGGAAACGTTCAGTAATTTGATTTCATGTTATAATGTAAAGAGCTTGAACAAAGAACTGATTAGCTTTCCATAAATAACAAAAAAAATCTTCATATGATATCACCTGTCAAAATTTGGAAAATACTCTCGCGTTCTTTAGAACAAAATTTATCTGCTTTTTTTAAAATATTTCATACAACATAAGCATTCTTCCCTATACTGCATTAATAGTTTGTTTATCTTAACATAAAAATATACTATCGGAAGAAAATTTATATTCCTGATAGTAACATTTAGTATGAATAAAAATGTAATTAGATAAATTTCTATGTATGGAAAAGTTCAGTAATTTGATTTCATGTTATAATGTAAAGAGCTTGAACATAGAACTGATTAGCTTTCCATAAATAACAAAAAAAATCTTCATATGATATCACCTGTCAAAATTTGGAAAATGCTCTCGCGTTCTTTAGAACAAAATTTATCTGCTTTTTTTAAAATATTTCATACAACATAAGCATTCTTCCCTATACTGCATTAATAGTTTGTCTATCTTAACATAAAAATATACTATCGGAAGAAAATTTATATTCCTGATAGTAACATTTAGTATGAATAAAAATGTAATTAGATAAATTTCTATGTATGGAAACGTTCAGTAATTTGATTTCATGTTATAATGTAAAGAGCTTGAACATAGAACTGATTAGCTTTCCATAAATAACAAAAAAAATCTTCATATGATATCACGTGTCAAAATTTTGAAATTGCTCTCGCGTTCTTTAAAACAAAATTTATCTGCTTTTTTTAAAATATTTCATACAACATAAGCATTCTTCACTATACTGCATTAATAGTTTGTTTATCTTAACATAAAAATATACTATCAGAAGAAAATTTATATTCCTGATAGTAACATTTAGTATGAATAAAAATGTAATTAGATAAATTTCTATGTATGGAAAAGTTCAGTAATTTGATTTCATGTTATAATGTAAAGAGCTTGAACATAGAACTGATTAGCTTTCCATAAATAACAAAAAAATTCTTCATATGATATCACCTGTCAAAATTTGGAAAATACTCTTGCGTTCTTTAAAACAAAATTTATCTGCTTTTTTAAAAATATTTCATACAACATAAGCATTCTTCACTATACTGCATTAATAGTTTGTCTATCTTAACATAAAAATATACTATCGGAAGAAAATTTATATTCCTGATAGTAACATTTAGTATGAATAAAAATGTAATTAGATAAATTTCTATGCATGGAAAAGTTCAGTAATTTGATTTCATGTTATAATGTAAAGAGCTTGAACATAGAACTGATTAGCTTTCCATAAATAACAAAAAAAATCTTCATATGATATCACCTGTCAAAATTTGGAAAATGCTCTCGCGTTCTTTAGAACAAAATTTATCTGCTTTTTTTAAAATATTCCATACAACATAAGCATTCTACACCATACTGCATTAAAAGTTTGTCTATCTTATCATAAAAATATACTATCGGAAGAAAAATTATATACTAGAAAAAACAGTTTATTATTATTACTCTCCACACTATGGAATAGGGGAGAGTCATGATTTCGCAAAATTTAAGCGTATTTTTTTTACATCAATTTCTCAATGGGTATCATGTAGAGAATGCACACTATGAGTTTCGTCGTGATGTGTTTGTGTGTATGGCGTATACGCTGTACGCCGTACGCCGTACGCCGTACGCCGTACGCCGTAGCATTTATCTTTTTTGTGTCCTCTCTACAGCCCAAACTATAAGTCTGATCGACTTCATATTAACATCATATGTGTAAAGTGCAAAGACCTAGAGCTGATTAGTTTTCCATAGACAACTTTTGATTTCTTCTCTATGAATTCATCATTTACGTTGTTTTTTTTTTGTGTCCTCTCTGCAGCCCAAACTATAAGTCCGATTGACTTCATATTGATATCACATGTGTTAAGTCCATAAACTTAGAGCTGATTAGTTTTCCATAGACAACGGTTCATTTTTTCCCAATGTTTATTTATGATTTCATCTATTAAAACTGAAAAAATGCTCTCACGACCTGGAAATTAGAGATATTTTAATTTTGTTTCAACTATTTATACAACACCAAGAATCTTCATAAAATTGTATTCAAAGTTGGTCAATGTTAAAAGAAAAATATTCAACGGTTTCAAAAATTATATTTTATTTAATGGATATTTGTATGAAACTTATATGTAACAAGAGAATTTTTTTATATTTGGCAATGTTCAGTTCATTGATTTCATATTGATATAAGAATATTAATAGCTTGAACTTAGAACTGATTAGCTTTTCATAGATATCATAAAATTTCTTCATATGATATCACGTGTCAACATTGTCAAAATGCTCTAACGCTCTTAGAAACAAAATTTATCTGCTTTTTTTAAAAAATTTCATACAACATAAGCAGTCTTCACTATACTGCATTAATAGTTTGTCTATCTTAACATAAAAATATACTATCGGAAGAAAATTTATATTCCTGATAGTAACATTTAGTATGAATAAAAATGTAATTAGATAAATTTCTATGTATGGAAACGTTCAGTAATTTGATTTCATGTTATAATGTAAAGAGCTTGAACATAGAACTGATTAGCTTTCCATAAATAACAAAAAAAATCTTCATATGATATCACCTGTCAAAATTTGGAAAATGCTCTCGCGTTCTTTAGAACAAAATTTATCTGCTTTTTTTAAAATATTTCATACAACATAAGCATTCTTCCCTATACTGCATTAATAGTTTGTCTATCTTAACATAAAAATATACTATCGGAAGAAAATTTATATTCCTGATAGTAACATTTAGTATGAATAAAAATGTAATTAGATAAATTTCTATGTATGGAAACGTTCAGTAATTTGATTTCATGTTATAATGTTAAGAGCTTGAACATAGAACTGATTAGCTTTCCATAAATAACAAAAAAAATCTTCATATGATATCACGTGTCAAAATTTTGAAATTGCTCTCGCGTTCTTTAAAACAAAATTTGTCTGCTTTTTTTAAAATATTTCATACAACATAAGCATTCTTCACTATACTGCATTAATAGTTTGTTTATCTTAACATAAAAATATACTATCAGAAGAAAATTTATATTCCTGATAGTAACATTTAGTATAAATAAAAATGTAATTAGATAAATTTCTATGTATGGAAAAGTTCAGTAATTTGATTTCATGTTATAATGTAAAGAGCTTGAACATAGAACTGATTAGCTTTCCATAAATAACAAAAAAAATCTTCATATGATATCACCTGTCAAAATTTGGAAAATGCTCTCGCGTTCTTTAGAACAAAATTTATCTGCTTTTTTTAAAATATTTCATACAACATAAGCATTCTTCCCTATACTGCATTAATAGTTTGTCTATCTTAACATAAAAATATACTATCGGAAGAAAATTTATATTCCTGATAGTAACATTTAGTATGAATAAAAATGTAATTAGATAAATTTCTATGTATGGAAACGTTCAGTAATTTGATTTCATGTTATAATGTAAAGAGCTTGAACATAGAACTGATTAGCTTTCCATAAATAACAAAAAAAATCTTCATATGATATCACGTGTCAAAATTTTGAAATTGCTCTCGCGTTCTTTAAAACAAAATTTATCTGCTTTTTTTAAAATATTTCATACAACATAAGCATTCTTCACTATACTGCATTAATAGTTTGTTTATCTTAACATAAAAATATACTATCAGAAGAAAATTTATATTCCTGATAGTAACATTTAGTATGAATAAAAATGTAATTAGATAAATTTCTATGTATGGAAAAGTTCAGTAATTTGATTTCATGTTATAATGTAAAGAGCTTGAACATAGAACTGATTAGCTTTCCATAAATAACAAAAAAAATCTTCATATGATATCACCTGTCAAAATTTGGAAAATGCTCTCGCGTTCTTTAGAACAAAATTTATCTGCTTTTTTTAAAATATTTCATACAACATAAGCATTCTTCACTATACTGCATTAATAGTTTGTCTATCTTAACATAAAAATATACTATTGGAAGAAAATTTATATTCCTGATAGTAACATTTAGTATGAATAAAAATGTAATTAGATAAATTTCTATGTATGGAAACGTTCAGTAATTTGATTTCATGTTATAATGTAAAGAGCTTGAACATAGAACTGATTAGCTTTCCATAAATAACAAAAAAAATCTTCATATGATATCACGTGTCAAAATTTTGAAAATGCTCTAACGTCCTTTAAAACAAAATTTATCTGCTTTTATTAAAATATTTCATACAACATTAGAATTCTTCACCATACTGCATTAATAGTTTGTCTATCTTAACATGAAAATATACTATCGTTAGAAAATTTATATTCCTGGTAGTAAAATTTAGAATGAATAAAATATTTCATTGTCAATATTTGTGGTGTGGAGAGTTTAGTGTTGGCCACAACCCACTCGTTTTAAATACATTATGATTAAGGTCCTACAAATTGAAGATGTAGAAAATTGACGACAGACGATCTTTCGTCTGGTGTTCATTTAATGTGGACACACTAGTTCTCCTAGCAGTCCACCGTGTTCGCAACATTCTCTGGCATCGCTTCATATTGAAGACATCGATTTTTTTGTGACTGCCTTGGAGTAGATTTCATTAAACTGTAAAGGGAGATTGAAAAGAGTATTTATATACCTGACTTTGGTGTATCTTGTGATGTTTCGATCTTTCCATATCTGTCCTTCCTCATTTTAAGACACATTTCCAGAAAGGGCCTTGATAATTTCAAGAAGCTCTTCGTGGAAAGGAGAAGATCTAGAGGCACCTCATAGACCTTTTGGAGTGATTTTTTTTATTTAGTTGCAAGATCTTCAAGTATCGAAGAATTCATCCATCTTACATGTATTATTTACCGAGTAATCAAGTTAAGCAGCAATCCTCAAATATGAGGCCAAGAAGTAATAAAATTAATTATGAAAGTGATCTTTAAAAATGAATTAAAAACACGTATATGAATAAGAGCTATAAAGGTTAATAGGTTTAAGTTATAAAATATCTTCGGAAATAGGAAGGTACCTTTGAGCTTGAAAGCAAAAGTTTACGACTCGTGTGTCTTAGAAGTGATGACATACGGTCTTGAAGCTATGCATGCCCCTCACTGCCAAAAGTTTACACAAAATAAAATGCGTCCAGCGAGCAATGGAAAGGCAAGTGATGGGCGTCAGTCTCTGAGATCGAATCAGAAACGAAGAGATTAGACGTAGAAAATAGGTTGCCGACATTACAGAAAGAGCAGTACCTATGGCTGAAGTGGCAGTGGACGGGGCACGTGGCGAGGCAAGATGGTCACCTAGATGAATACTGAAGTGCAGGCCCTGGTCCAACATAAGAGGCGTAGTAAGACCACAAAAAAGGTAGACAGATGACATTGTCCGGCATGTGGGTCGCGGATGGCAGCACATAGCTTAAAACAGAAATAAGTGGAAATGTTTAAAAGAGGCCTCTATTCAGCATTGGATACAATATGGCTGATAAGAAGAAGAAGAAGATATGAATGGGATTGAAAGTGAAATACAGATACAAAACGAAACACGAAATCGCTTCTTAAAAGTTCACCGTCGATTGATAGTTTAAAATGTATGAAGGCAAAGTTGGAACAAGTTTTTTCATTAACTCGCTTCCTCAAGTCTTGTGTACGCGAGTTGAATAAACGCGCTGGTAATTTTCACTGTTTTTGACGGAATCAAGTGCCAGAGAATATTATTTCCCCAACGACACAATCTTCCCTGTATAACTCATAACAGACTATGCGTTTTTTTTTAAACTGAAACGATATTATTTCTTGTTATTACTCTGATATCACAAACAGCTGTTTAATATTTGAAAACAAAACTTTTTTTTTAAAGAATTTAGGCAGTACCTAAAGACGCAGATACATTTTTATGATCAACAATACAGACTTTGAAACAGAGACGTTTTTTTTCATTCGGGGACCGATAAATATCATACATATAGAATATACGAACGGATGATAGGGGGAAGTAGAAAACTGGGTATGAAGATGGATCCAAAAATAATTAGAAAAATTACAAGCTCGAATCAAGAAGCTAAATTGCAAAAGTATAGTGACTTCTCTACCACGTCAATATTCAATGACATTTTATAGATAGACACAGACAAATATGGTACATTTATAACGAATTCATACAATATCACCATGAAATAGCACACATGACAGTAAAAGTGAGAAAGAGATCAGACAGTAATAGAAATACACTGCAGACGTATTTTCTCTTTTACTCCAATACAATCACATCTTAATTATCTCTCATCTAAAGTAATAAAGCAATCAATATGTTAGTGTATGTGTGTGTGTATGTGTGTGTTTGTCTCACGCCTTTTGAAAAACCAAGAGCATCTAAAAATCTAATTTATGTGCGAACATGTACCAGTATACCTGATGCAGTGTCACGCTAAAAATAATGCGATTAAAATGCTGAATTTTAAAGATATTTCAATAATTATTTTTTTCATACAAAATTTTCCAAGTCATATCTGTCAAAAAAGTGTACATTTTGCACGCAAATATCTGTTTGTTTAAAAGTTAGAAGTACGTATTTACACGAAAAAAATATATTTTCAAGTATAACTTAGCTTTTAAGTGAAAAACATGGTGAATATTTTGTCTAATTATAATGTTTAACTTATTTTTAAAGTAAGCGTTTTGTACAAATGTACATATAACCCCGCCATTTTAATATCTTTTCATACGATATTTAATTTTCCCACCGAATGAATATGTTCTTTAAAATAATATACCTTTGAAATAAATGTGATTATGAAATAATAAAATGAAACACAAGACTTTATAGCAAGTTTTAAGACATATATTGTTAAAGTCTGTTAATTATTAGTAAAGATATAGGCATAATAAAATTGCATAATTTGTATATAATATTTGATATTTCGGACAATTTTCGTTTTTGTGGCTTCGAACAAACCAATGTAGGTACCTACCTACATATCCAAAAAATGTATCGAGCCCATTTGATATTAATATTGGAATGGTTACTATGGTAACGGAAAGATTCTGATATTCAAATAAAATTTGTTATGAATTGAATTTATTTAGAACATTGTTGTAGGTAGGTACCTACCTATTACTATTTACTTACAAATCACACAACAATATACTGATTTCCTATCAGAAAATTGTATGCGATGTGCTCCTAAACCGTTTGTCCGATTATTATGAAACTTTGGTGAATTGTCGAGCGTTTGCCCGGAATGGTTTCTGGATTTAAACTTTTTTCTTATTCTTCTTCTTCTTCGTGTATTTGGTCATTTCACCTATGAAGGGGGAGTATTCTGGGAAAAGAAGGTCCGACTGTCCCTCCATCTCTTCGCAGGTCTTCCAGGACGGTTTGTGGATTTAAACTTTTTTCTTCTTCTTCTTGATCGTGTATTTGGTCATTTTACCTTAGAAGGGGGACTAACCTGGGAGAAGAAGCTACAATTGTCTTTCCATCTCTTCGCAGGTTTCTGGATTTGAACTTTTTTCTTCTTCTTCTTCTTCTTCGTGTATTTTTGGTCATTTTACCTATGAAGTTGGAGAATCCTGGGAGAAGAAGGTCCAACTGTCCTTCCAACTCTTCACAAGTCTTCCAAGACGGTTTTTGGATATAGACTTTTTTCTTCTTCTTCTTTTTCTTCTTCATCCAATTTTCCTTCCATATCTTCGCAGGTATCTGGATTTAAACTTTTTTCTTCTTCTTCTTCGTGTATTTAGTCATATTACCTTTGAAGGTGGAGTATCCTGGGAAAAGAAGGTCCTTTCATCTCTTCGCGGTTCTTCCAGGATGGTTTTTAGATTTAACTTTTCTTAACCGACTGAAGGGACGGGATGTAATGAAGGGAAGGGATGCACTAAAGGGCCTGAAGGGACGGGAGGTATAAAAGGTCCTGAAGGGACGGGAGGTACTGAAGGGCCTGATTGGTAGGGACGTAATGATGGATTGAAGGGACGGGAGGTACTGAAGGGCCTGAAGGGACGGGAGGTTCTGAAGGGTCTGAAGCGACGGTTCATGGAGTCTAATTCTTTTTCTTCTTAATTTTATGTAGACCTTACAGTTTTTACACAAACTATTTCCTTTGGTCTTTTGCTTCGTTTTCTTATTTTATGTAGAACTTTGGTGAATTTTATATAAACTATTTCCTATAGATTAATCTTCTTCTTCTTTTGTGAAGACCTTTTAGTCTGTTTTTATACAATCTATTTCAAATAATTCTTCTATTTTATGTATTTTTTCTTATTTTATGTAGACCATTGGGATAGTTTTTTATACAAACTATTTCTTATAGTCTTATACTTATTCTTCTCTTTTTTATTTAGACTTTTGGGTTAGTTTTAAGTCTACTGGTCTTTTGTGCAGAAATATTATTAACAATATGCACACTTGATGAAAATACATATGTAAAAACGAATGGGATGTGACGGTGTAATCTGCACTAGAATCTTTTCAATACTTTTGTTTAATCAAATTTTAACCATTTATATCATCCTATTTTGAATAATTTTCAACGCTTTCATATTTTATTTCGTTGACGATATTTAAAGAATGGGGGTTTTGGCCATTACTGAACTCTTCACAACGTTTATATTTAAATTATAAACTATTTACTATTTATTTATTTATTTATTTCTTTTATTTATTTATTTATTTATTATAAACAATACAATACAATACAATGTTGATTACATACTAGAGTTAGAAGTTACATATGTTTGTGTGTGTGTGTGTGTGAGGGTGTGTGTGTGTGTGTGTGTGTGTGTGTGGGTGAGGGTGTGTTTGTATGTGTGTTTGTGTGTGTGAGGGTGTGTGTGTGTGTGTGTGTGTATGTGTGTGTGTGTGTGTGCGTGCGTGTGTTTGAGTGTGTGTGTGTGTGTGTGTGTGTGTGTGTGTGTGTGTGTGTGTGTACTATAGTTTAAGTCTTCTTCTTCGTTAATGTAGACTTTTGTGTCAATTTTAAGTCTATCAGTCTAATTGTGCAAAAATATAATGCACACTTGATGAAAAAATATAAAAACGAATGGGATGTGACCAACACTAGATCTTTTCAGTACGCATTATTTAATCAAATTTTAACCACATTCCAACATCCAAAATTACTAATTTTTTTTATATGTACATATTACAATTTGTTTTCGATGATAATATATAAAAATGGGGGTTGTGGCCAAACCAATCTCTTTACAACGTTGATAAACAGTCATATTTAAAACCATTACGCATAGTCCATGCCAGCAGAAATTATATATTATACTTCATTCACACTTTATAGCAATATATAAAAAAGCATGGGTTGTGGCCATCACGAACATTTTACAATGCTCAAACTCAATCAAATTTCAAACCACTTTTCATGGTCCGATTTTGCAAAATAATTGGGTGACAATATTATAAAAACGATTGCTTATTCCTTCACAATTTTACATTCTTGGCCAACGGCGGGACATAAAAGCTAGTACCAAATAATGACTGTGAAAGAGGCGAACTTATATTAAGTTAGAGCTGTGTATATAAGCTAAAATAACAACAGAATCCTTCTACAAGCAAAAATGACTTGACTACTCTCTCGTTTACTACAAAAAAATACTAGGTATATTGAATAAATATGCAGCATAAAATAATATATCTGATCGATCTCTCATAGACATTACGTCCGAACACTAAATCATCTTGCGTGAACTAAAGTGCGGTAAGAATAAAGTGAGGTATGCGCCTCGCTTTATTCGTTTAGATACCGAATTAAAAAACTAGTAACGTAGGTATCTATTAATTTTTTTATATAATTGTCCATATCTCGTTCAAATGGCCTGAAATGTTTCCTATTCACTATTGTATGTACAATACCTTTTTTTATCTCGTGAGGAAATTGATTGGATTACTTGAAAGATTCCACTTGCCTAGTGATTTTGTTTTGTTACGGACATTTACGATGTATATATTGCTATACTGCTTTACGAATAGGTCTTAGGTCCGAATGCAGAGTCCGACCAAAATACTAAATTCTAAATATTAACCATGTTTTCTTTGAATAGTCGCTTACTTAAGTTAGAATATCACGTGGCTTCCTAATTGGAGGATACGACGAAGTTTTTGTATGAGAATTGCATTACAGAGACATATCTAAATACTTAGCGCATGCGCGTCGACGTAAACTAACATTTGCAAACTGTCAAAAAGTTAGGTTGATCGCGAGGAACCGTAAGAGTGGTTTAATACTAAAATACGAGATGTTTTCGATGGATGATGATTTGAGCGTAATTTTGACAAATCAAATACCAGAGTATTTAGCGATCTATATGAGATGCCGAATAGTCGTTGGAGTTTCAGAAAAATCGTGACATCGAGCTGTCATTGTTAACTTGGTTACATATATTTATTTATTTATTTATTTATTTATTTATTTATTTATTTATTTATTTATTTATTTATTTATTTATTTATTTATTTATTTATTTATTTATTTATTTATTTATTTATTTATTTATTTATTTATTTATTTATTTATTTGTTTATATGTTTATTTATTTATTTATTTATTTATTTACTTATTTATTTATTTGTTTATTTATTTGTTTATTTATTTATTTGTTTATTTGTTTATTTATTTATTTATTTATTTATTTATTTATTTATTTATTTATTTATTTATTTATTTATTTATTTATTTATTTATTTATTTATTTATTTATTTATTTATTTATTTAGTTGCTTCTCGGGCAACTAACAGCTACTAATTCAAATATTAATTTAACACACACCCAAAAACATGTTGCCACATTCTGGAGACTTACGATATTAATCGTCTCACAGATCCAGACTGAAAACACAATTAAAAACTGTGTCTCCACCGGGAATCGAGCCCGGGACCTTTGGATCAGCAGTCAGATACCCAACCAACTGAGCCACGAAGGCCGATGTTTGTGTTGCTATAGCAAAAAAAAATAAACGTCAGTCTAAGCCCATAGAAAGGTATCTATCTACCTCTCTTCATCATACACAATAATGTAAAATTCTACTCCATCGACCTTAAGGTTGGCGTTGTATTTAGTATTTAGTTAGTGATGTCTCTGCAACGCAATTACTAACTTAAGAATACTAAATACTTCAGTGAGGTTAGGATTTAGTATTTAGGTACCTGGGACTGCATTCGGGTCAGAGACTGTTTGCGTACCTACCTGCTTAGTTTTTTTTAACTGAATTGTTTTGAAATGTAGAAAATTTCAGCAAAATTTCATAATATACAAGAAAATGAACGTTTTTTTAGTGCGAAATAAATTTCATCTACACAGCAGTAAAATCGTATCACGCGTATTCCTTAATATATTCATTTGATAAAAAACTTTGTATGATAAAATATTATACGTGTTGAATTTGAATATATAAGCAGTACTTAAAAATTTACACCCTCCCAGCATCACGGCTCAAAACGTCACATTTCTTAGGAGATGAATACATCGGTATGTCGAGCATGAAGATCACTTTTGATCACGTCAACATTTTTTCATTTCAATTTTGAACTCTTTTAAAAATTCAGATATCAATCAGACTTTTTCGTCGACATAAAAAAAACACATACGTTTTACCAAAATACAAATTCATAAGTAATTTTTGAAGAAATGCCGTCCGCCATGTTGAGTCGCTTTACTGTGTTGGGGTCCTGAATTTGATTATAGCAAGAGATAAATGTATGGAAAAGTTTTAAGCATTTTCAAGAAATGAGTTTGTTCAATTACTTTTGAGTGGAATGTTTTACTATGAAATGCCATTTTATGAAGCTAATGTGCCTTTTTAGCAATTTTTAAATAATAATATCAAATCAATCAATTATTTAAATTAAACACAAAACTTTACTTTGTTTATTTCCACTTGTTTATTTATTTGTTCACAACATGTTTCGCACCGCACTCACACGACGCATATTCAGTTTACACTCACCTGAAGAAGGGAACGGACGTTCCCGAAACATATTGTGAACAAATAAATAAACAAAGTAAAGTTTTGTGTTTAATTTAAATAATTGATTAAATATGAATTTCCACAAAGTCGAATCCTCCACGTTTGATTATTAATAATATCAAAATTTAAGTTCTCGAAGCTTGGGGTCACATTGAAATATTTGACAGTTAAAAAAATTAAGAAGCACTGATCAGATATCATTCAAAATCTAATGAACTCTAAGCGAGTATTATGTATACAAATTTGTAAAATTTAAAAAGATACATTGTGTATGTGTGCATTGAAACTTTCAGAATACAATCCCTACATGATACTAGTTGATAATCTGCAATAAAAATAACCTTTTAAATTGCGAATTCCTAACTCCCCACTATATCTCCTTGGGTTAATGAGGAGTAAAGATGATGCAATTTTTGTCTTTTCGTTCTCAGTCCATAGTTCTTCATTCATTTTTCCATGTTTTGTCATCTCAATGTGTTCATATTTATTTTATTGATGGTGTCTTTTTACTCCTCACGAACTCAAGGGGAAGTGACAAAGGGAAAGGAAGTGACTTGGTAGTGAAGAGTAGGTATAGCGTTGGTCACAACCCACTCTTTTATCTTATCTCATTACTCGTATACTTCATTTATGTTGTACATTGTCATGTTACATTCATTTCTTTCAAGTAAAGTTTTGAAAACCATATTTTCTTTCGTCTTCAAAAGTGATAAGTTAAAGTTATGATCAAATGCTTTATTTTTTTTTTATTTAATTTTTATTTACAAAGGTATACCTACATAATACAAATATTGAAATTTTACTATATCACTAGGCTGAATGCTTGTTCTGTGGTAGTACCTACTCTTTAAGCATTTAGACAAAGGTTACATATTGAGGGTATATTATTAAGATTACATAATTAAGAAAATGTATTTATATTGGATTTGTAAGATAATTTAGATGTTCAATATATTATATATTTGTGCAAATCTAACTTAAAATGTGTGTTAGTGCTGTTTCCGATCCCTGTCTGCCCTTGTTATAGATAGAGTAACCTTATAGGTATTTTAAGAATGATATTTTTATAAAACTCTTTTATAGACCAAATACCTGACAATTATATTAGAGAACATTATCAGTTATTTATTTGAAGGTACTGATTTAAAAAAATGTATTTTCAGAATTCTCGCAAGTATGAAAAATATGTTTTATAACACAATAAATCTCTTTTTTTTCTTATACGATAATAATAAAATGGTAATTTGAGAACATCTCAATTTCCAATACAAGAATTTCTGTATATTTTTTAGGGCGTTTCTTTGATGTCATTTATGTAAAACTGGCAACGAAATTAATGTGGTATTATCTCCGCCTCTTTGGAAATTCATGGAACTACTTTTGTAAATATGTATCGAGTTTCTAGGAGAACATAATAGTTATCGCATAATTTTCTCGGCGCTTCCGGACATGTCTGACCTAATAGTATTTTGCTATATACATATTATTTGTGGCTTTGTGATGGCCTTGAAGTTAGCAAGTACCTACAATTAATTTTCAAGTAATTATTTTTTAATATTTTCATTGTGTGAATCTTGACAGCACTGATTTTTTAGAACTTTATCTTAGGGTTTTACTAAATAAAATTTCGGAATCGTTCCACAATGTTTTGGTTAAGTACGTTCCTAGTTAGTAAAAATGATCGATCTGTAAAATGAAATACATTTTCGAAAAACTAATTATAAATTTTACACGAATAAATTTTATTGAATTAAAAATAAAACACTCTTACAATGTGCCACAAAAGAAAGAGAAATAACGATAAATTTTGCTGACAAAAAGTAGATAATGAAAATCATACCTTAGGGCTAGTAGAGGAGAATCATCCATACAACGCCAACGACTCTTTACAGCCTTTTATTTAATTATATACATACATACCATCACGCCATGTCCCTCACGGGGTAGGCAGAGAGAACCGAACGCCACATTTTTCTATCTTGACACACATTCATCGCCTCATCAACATTCATACATCGTCTTATACACGTTCATCTGTTGTTCACGCTTCTTACATTTCCATCTTTAAGAATATCGTTTACATGGTCGTGCCATCCTTTTCTTGGGCGCCCCCGACCTCTTATTCCATTCCTGTCAGCTTTGTATATTTTCTTCGTCAGGCGTTCTTCATTCATTCTCTCCAAGTGGCCAAACCATCTCAATGTGTTAACTTTCATTCTGTTAATTACATATTTCTTCATCTTACATTCTTTCCTTGTATCTTCATTTCGAACTCTGTCATACATCGTTCTGTTACAAATTCTTCTAAGCGATCTCATTTCAACTGCATTTATTCTGCTTTCGTGCGACTTCTGCCATGTCTAGGTCTCACTTGCATACGTCAGGGTTGGCACTACGATTGCGTTATGAATGGCAACTTTAGCATCTTTTGATATGTTGCGATCATTCATAACTGGTCTAAGTGCTCCATTCACTCTGTTCCCTGCCATAACTCTTCTTTCAATATCCTTATCAGGCCGTCCATTCCGTAGGAACATACTACCCAGATAGACATACTCGTCGACTTGTTCAAGCCATTCACTCTCTACTTTTATTCGACACACTGTTGTGCTTTCACTCTTTTCAAAGACCATTACCTTCGATTTGCTGGCATTCATTCTAAATCCATTTTCTATGCATCCTTCATATACCATACTTACAAGATACTGTAACTCTTCCATACTTTCTGCTAACAGTACTTTGTCGTCTGCATACATCAGATCACGTACTGTTACAGTACTCAAGTTTCAGACCCTTACTTTCATGCCTAAGGGCTCTTATGCAGATATCAATGTAGAAATTAAAGAGCCAAGGGGACAACACGCACCCCTGTATAACGCATTTAATCATATAAGTTTTTTTACCAATTATTTGATAATTTTACCAGATTTGTAATAATTAAATAAAAGTCTTTGATGACAAGGCATATTAAGCGTTTTATGCCCTCGTCTTATTAATAGTTATTATGGCGAAAGGAATTAATGCATTACTGTAGATATAGATAAAATACTTAGGTACGTATTGCGAGTCGATCCATTCTTCCATTACCGAGAAAATCTTTTTATTTAACATTCAGAAGTCGGGAAATTCTAAATAGATAGAAAAACGGGTCGCTGCCTCATTTAAATTTTAAATGTGTCGTTACATTTTTTTTTTACTTCGTTCCCCCTGAATCAGCGAGTGTTTTAGGATATTATCATCGGCGCCATTCCAAAAGAAAGCATTGTTTCGAAAAATGTTAAGCGGGCAATAATAAAGCATGGACCATAAAAATACTGATACTCTTTTACGTACAGAAAATATTTCTCTAAGTAGATACCGTTCTTGTATCGCAAAAGAATGTTTACTTGGATTCATAATAGATAGCTGGTGGAGAAGTAACACTTCATGATATTCTTTATATTCCTTGCATTGAATATTAAAATATGTTTGTGCCAAAGTTCGAAGGTTAGTGAATGTTTTCAAAATTTTACGCAGTTTCATGAAGATATAACTATTTTAAATGGTGTAGGTACAATGCTCGTTGCGAAACTATAATTTATTGTAAAGAAGAAACATACAGCGGTTTGAAAATAGCAAAAGACCGCTGTAAAAGCTCATCATCATAGATTACATTTTACATAAAAATTAAATTTCTAAAGACTTATGTAAAGACTTATGTAGAAGAGTCAGTTTGAAATAATTGATATAAAAGTAATTAAACAAGATTTATAAAATACAAGAAAAAATAATATTCAACAATGACCATAAATAAGTTTAAACTATAAACATACAAATGAAACATGTAATAAAGGAGTAAAGTTTTTTGTGCCTCGTATCACTGCGTCATTGGCGATATACTCCTGCGAAATTGTGGATATGTATTATTGAATATACGGTATCATAAAACCTTGTATTATGAAGTGTTAAAAGTGTAATCAACAAAATGCCTTATTGGTATTGCTCTGAAGAGCTTTTTGAGTACTGGGTGTAAGGCAATTTTGTATTAGATCCATTATGAATTGATTTTTTAATAAACAAACCTATTTATAAATACTGTTCATTAAACGTCAGGTAACTAATTGGTGTCAAAAATGAATTGTAAATTTTGGCAAAGATTTTTGTTTGCACTGCACCCCGAATCTACAATAAACTGCCACCGGATCTAAAAGGGTTTACAAAATTCAAAGCTCATGTTAACAAGTGGTTACTTGATGTGGGTAGAACACAAAATGAAAGTAACATCACAAAAATAATTTCTTGAAATAATATTATTTTTGTTACTGTGTTATGTAAAATCGGTGTAGGTAGGTACGTTATGTTTTTTTACTATATAATTTTATATGCAATAACTTCACAAATGTACAGGTAGCTGCTTCAGAACAGATTTCTTGTAGTGAAACAGCTATATTATACTTGTACAGTGTATATTGTTATGATTCAATCAAATTGGGCATTTGTTAGTTGCATTTCAACGTATGATTGTCACCCGAAATCAGGTAACTTCAAAACTAAAAAATCAATCACATTGTTGAAATTTATTAATGACGTACATACACAAACTACTGACTGACTAACATAACGAAATAAAACATATAGGTAAGTACATATACGCACATGAATACAACCTGTACAAATCCACATTGGACACCTTCAAGTGGTTTCATTTGACAGCGGAAATTTTCCCTTTCCCCATTCTTCCCGTCTATTCCCTTTCTTTTCAGGACAGCGATTTTGTATAAAGATACAATGTAATATTGTTTCACTGAATTATTATTTTGAAATTATATACCTACCTATGTTTAATAGATGGATACAGTAATTGGCGTTGTAAATCATATTATGTTGTTTTTTTTTCATTGTAAATTATTTTATAGCTGTTGTATCCAATAAAATAAATAAATAAAAAAAAAATGATTATAATGTGATAAATGTAATAGCTTGTATAATGATTATAATAATAAATGAAATAACTTCACAAATGTACAGGTAGCTGCTTCAGAACAGATCTATTTAGTGGAGCAGCTATCTTGTACTTGTACAATGTATATTGTTATGATTCAATTAATATACTAGAATAATTATTATATAATGATTATAAAATGATTAATAATGATTATATAATGATTATATAATGATTATATATTGATTGTATTGTTCAAATCGTGAGTCCCGTTGAATCAAATAACCCTTAACTAAACTTTTGATGACCTGAAGTTTCAACATTTGTTAAGTGTTTCTTTTTGCACCATGATTATGAGATTACTAAAGCAAAGGAGTTATTCTTACAACTCTTCATGTATTGAATTTCAATGCAATAGATTATGCGTTGTAAGCATTAGTCTTGACAGTAATATTTATTATTAGAATGTGGTCAAAACCTTAACGTACAATATGATGAAATTTGACAAAGCCGAATTTTAAACCTGTGACCTCCGGAGTCGTCAGAAATCCACTTAAGTAGCGATAATCTTAATAATAAATTTTTGAATAACTATTTTTTATTAAGCTTGAATTCACTAAATTTATCCTGCAATTGTATAACTAGTATGCCTCCAAATATAGAGCCTTAACTGTGATAGTATTACTACGAAATAATATTAACATTAATATCCCAGAGAAAATAATTTATAGAATTCTTTTACGCTTTTAAAAATGTTTGTTGTGATAGCGCAGCAATATGGAAAACAAAATGAAAATGTAATCGACAAAAGCCATTTAATAAACTACTTTGTACATAAAAAAAACTTCTGTGAGATATTCTAAGCCTATCTGCCAGTATTAAATTGAAACTGAATTAATCTCTTATTTAATTTCTTGGTTATTTATGTACACTATATGAAAATACATAATACTTCTAAATATATTAATCTAAATATATTATAAAAATCTCGAATCACGATGTTCGTACACGCATATCTCCGAAACTGCCCAACCGATTTCAATTATTGTTTTTTCTAAATTTGTAAAATATTTTTTGGATTGAAAGTTTGAATAGTTTTGAGCTAGTGCTATTATTGAGATATAAAAAAATATGTCCTATTCTGATTCGTCTAAATTTATCCGTCAGAATTTAGGTATGTGAAAAAAACTCCAAAATTGGCGATCCTCAGAGGACTTCGAAACGACTACATTCCGGGATGGACGATAGAATGCGAAGACACTCTCAAAGAGTTCCAGAATCGAGGAGATGAAAACTCAGCTAACGTTTTAATAAAAGTCCTGGACACCGAAAGGAGAAAGAGACGAACAGAACAGGTTGAGCAAATGAACTTTACACATTCCAGTCGAAAGATTTTGTTTCCACTCCGGAAGCTTGGGTCTTCGCCACCTACATATAATAAAGCAGGAAATATAACAATGAAGGTCAATCAAGTGGCCAATAAAATATTTTTAACATCTAATGTAAAGCCATCTCAAGAACAGAAAAGAGAATTTAGGAACTGAGAAACGAGCTTAACGGTACCACAACAGAACAGGTGGTTGACTGGTAGAGATTGCCTGCGGGCAATAAGTCCGCCACGTTGTATAAATCAATAGAAGTCTTTTGTTATTGTTATTATTAACAGTTAACAACCTATGAAGTAACACCCGAGGAGCTTGAAATAGCCCTGAAACAACTGAAAAAGGTAAGGCAGCAGGAGCTGATGAAGTCTTACTAGAATTCCTCTGCTTCCTTGGAGGTAAAGCTAGAATATGATTGAGCAAGCTAAGTCACAGTAATAGCTATTCTAAAATCAGGAAAACCTGTCCAAGATCCTAAGAGCTATCGACCCATGTCTCTCTTATCCACGGTTTATAAACTCTTTTAGAGAGTACTGGCTGGAAGACTAACCCCTATTTTTGAGAGGAATTATCCGCCTGAGCAAGCCGGTTTCAGAGAAGGAAGGAGCACTAGCGAACAAGTCGTGGTATTTACTACGCATGTAGAAAATGGATTTCAGTTCGGAAATAAGTCTGGACTGGTGTTACTGGACTTATGTAATCGCGGCATACGACACTGTATGGAAGAGAGGACTTCTTTTCAAAGAAGCCAAGATACTAAGATGTAAGAAGACACTGTAGTTGCTGAACAACAGTTCACATGAAGGGTCAGATCAGCAAACAAAAAATACTACAAAACGGTTTGCCCCAAGGGTCTGTTCTTTCGCCAATGCAGTTCAATATTTATACAGCAGATGTCCTAGAAACTATAATGCGCAAATTCACCATTCATTAAGAGAATTAAATTCTCTTGAACGAATCGACAGTTAGAATAGTTTTCGATATTATTTAAACGGATCATAACTTTATTTTCAAATGTTTGAATGTTAACTTTGTGGTTCATATTTAACAAATTAAATTTAAAGATATAACTTTGTATTAACCACGTTTTTTGGTTGAAACGATGCGACCGGTTTCGGAACTAACTGTTCCCTCATCAGGCTAACTTTCAACTGAAACAGAATGTGACGACGTGCTTACAAGAAATCTATGGGGGCGGAGGTAGAGGTAGGGTGGGGGTACTTAGGGTTGGGTCTTGTGCAGGGTGGGTCCGATTGGCTGAAGGATTAGAAGTAAAAGGAAACATATTTAATAATGGACTGAAAGATAAATTTAACTGATTGTTTATTATGTTCTGTTTTGAATTAATACACTTTTTAATTTCTAGCGACTCTAAATTATCAAGACGGAGACCTACTTTGTTGACGTGTAAAATTTTTGTTCCCGATTGCATATTAAATTGATGATCATTAAGTACTAAGTGTTCTGCGAATTCTGAAAAATTATCATTGTTTATACATCTAATATGTTCTTTTACTCTAGTCTCAAATTTCCGTCCTGTTTTTCCTATGTAGACTGCAGAGCAGTCTCCACATGTCAGTTGGTATACGCCGGAGTTTTCCATTTTATTATCTTTATCTTTGGAATTCATTAAACTTTTTCCAATATTATTGTCAGTGTAAAATGCCGGTCTTATGTCTTTTGGTAAGAAATTTGAGACTAATTGGGATAAATTATTAACAAACAATATGCGTCTCCATCTATATTCATCTTTTTTGATATTTGTATTATAACTATGTAGGTATCTATTGACGTTAATATTTTTTATTTTTTTATTTAAAATAGAGTCTATCAATTTACTGTTATAACCATTATTGTATGCAATCTGTTTTATTGTATTTAGTTCTTTATTAAAATTATTTGATGATAGTGGTATATTTAGTAATCTATGGACCATGGAATGATAAGCGGAATGTTTATGGGATGCTGGATGGTTGGATGTATTGTGGATAGTTGTATCTGTATAGGTCGGTTTACGATATATATCAAATTCAATTTTATTATTTACTATTGTCATTTTTAAATCTAAAAAATTAAGTGTTTTTTTCCTTTTCTATTTCCAATGTGAACTGAATCTTAGGGTGAAACGAGTTTATAAAATTTAAGAGCAGAAACGATTGAATGATTTGAAACGATTATTAGAGGTTTGCTTGAGTCAAAACTATTTCCAGTATGATAATGTTGTTTACCAACAAAAAGAAGGATTACCAATGGGAGCCCGTACAAGTCCACTTATAGCCGACATTTTTGTAGATTTCTTAGAAAATAAAATATTTGGATCAAATTCGGTTTTATTGAAATATATATTTTTATGGAAGAGATACGTGGACGATATATTTTGCATTTTTACCGGTACTGATCGACAATTAAAGCTGCTCTTAAATTTTATAAACTCGTTTCACCCTAAGATTCAGTTCACATTGGAAATAGAAAAGGAAAAAACACTTAATTTTTTAGATTTAAAAATGACAATAGTAAATAATAAAATTGAATTTGATATATATCGTAAACCGACCTATACAGATACAACTATCCACAATACATCCAACCATCCAGCATCCCATAAACATTCCGCTTATCATTCCATGGTCCATAGATTTCTAAATATACCACTATCATCAAATAATTTTAATAAAGAACTAAATACAATAAAACAGATTGCATACAATAATGGTTATAACAGTAAATTGATAGACTCTATTTTAAATAAAAAAATAAAAAATATTAACGTCAATAGATACCTACATAGTTATAATACAAATATCAAAAAAGATGAATATAGATGGAGACGCATATTGTTTGTTAATAATTTATCCCAATTAGTCTCAAATTTCTTACCAAAAGACATAAGACCGGCATTTTACACTGACAATAATATTGGAAAAAGTTTAATGAATTCCAAAGATAAAGATAATAAAATGGAAAACTCCGGCGTATACCAACTGACATGTGGAGACTGCTCTGCAGTCTACATAGGAAAAACAGGACGGAAATTTGAGACTAGAGTAAAAGAACATATTAGATGTATAAACAATGATAATTTTTCAGAATTCGCAGAACACTTAGTACTTAATGATCATCAATTTAATATGCAATCGGGAACAAAAATTTTACACGTCAACAAAGTAGGTCTCCGTCTTGATAATTTAGAGTCGCTAGAAATTAAAAAGTGTATTAATTCAAAACAGAACATAATAAACAATCAGATAAATTTATCTTTCAGTCCATTATTAAATATGTTTCCTTTTACTTCTAATCCTTCAGCCAATCGGACCCACCCTGCACAAGACCCAACCCTAAGTACCCCCACCCTACCTCTACCTCCGCCCCCATAAATTTCTTGTAAGCACGTCGTCACATTCTGTTTCAGTTGAAAGTTAGCCTGATGAGGGAACAGTTAGTTCCGAAACCGGTCGCATCGTTTCAACCAAAAAACGTGGTTAATACAAAGTTATATCTTTAAATTTAATTTGGATCATAACTTCTTTAGTTGAGTTGAATAACGGTTTAACTCTTGATCCATGGTTTATATTTAGTACAGTGTAGTTATTTCATTGTAATTTCAACGCAATTATGGTGTTTTTAAATACAAAGTAAGAAATTATACATCTGTACTAATTCTAATTGTTTTTTTAACATTGGAACTAAACTGCGTTGCAAATTTAGGAAAAAATATTGTAATATTATTAAGGAAGTGTACTGCAAATATGTAAATCGTTTGAATCTAGTTGCTACATACTGTATTGTATTCATGCTAGTGTTTTCCACGAGACAAGAAAAAAATAAGCCGGAAGATTCTGATGAAATAGCGGAGAAGCATATTTTAGTTCGTATTGACAAAAAAAAAACTTAGCCAACTAACATTGTACCCTTCCGGACGTTAAATTTTCTTTATTTATTTAAGGAACGCGGTAAAGAAAAACTCCGAATTCGCTCCAACGAATTGGGTTATGAATTCTCTTTTTGTTATTTTTCGTTACATTTACCGAATTTATGATACGATCTGAAAAAGAAAACGAAAACTTTTTCCTCACACGAAACTGACCCGAGATGTGAGCAGACGAAACAAAATGGATATTCACAAAATATTTTTTGGAATGCTTTAGTCCACCAGATAAAGTAAAATTTATGGCAAGACCTATCACATTTCGGAAAATCGGCGCGCGCACAATCGGTGACGTCACGCCAGCTATAATAGATGCGACGGACCGTTTATCGGCATTCAAGTTCGTTCCTGCCTACCAGCTTCTCCCCTGACCGGAATTCGTTACGACCCAGCCACGTTCCTGTAGTCGTTTAAATTTATTGAGTTTTAATATTTATAATCTTCGCGTAATACCAGTATCATTGTGTTAATAACTTTGTGAATAAATCCAGTAAGTTTTAATCTTTGAGTTCTTATTTATATGTCTATTTAAATACCCAATTCTATTGTCGGTTACAGTCGTGCATGGTTAAAGAACACGCAGAAGTATTTAGCCGATCAACTGGTTCGATCCCAGTAGTCGAGCTCCTCATAAAGACACCCTCTGCACGGAAATAGTAACATTGGTGACCCCGACGTGATTATTGATGTTTTTAATCAAATAAAAATTAAATTAAGTTAGTTTTACGATTTAAATTTGAATTTAGCAATTTTTATTTCAGTAGGTATTCAAAAAAACAAATTATACTTTACTGCAACGGCTTTTTTAAATGAATTTAAAATAAGAATGACACACTAAATAGAAACAATATTACTTAGCTTGTTGAATTTTTTTTTAATCTTTTCTCTGGTTTTTGCTCCTTTTATTTCACATTTAGTTTTTCATCCAAGTTTGATTATCGTTTTGTTCCCTCTTTTTTTTTACAATAGTTACAGCTTTCAATCAAAATGATTGGGTTTTTGCTTTTTTTCTCCAATTCGATGTTTCATATGAAAGAAAAAACACAAGTAATTAGTACATATAATTACGATAGTGTAATTTGTAATTTGTGAGAACACTATTTTTTACAAAAAGAAACTGATTTTATGTTACAATTGGTCACAATGAAGATTTACAAGTTATTTAAAAATTGTAAGAATAAGAATGTTAAAATGATTTCTTTCAATTTTTTTTAAAAAAACACTGATTTTTCTTTTTTAAATTGTTAAAATGTTTGTGCGAACTGCACCAAATTCACACAATATTACTTCTTTTAGAATGTTAAAATATTACAATAAAATACGATTAAAATGCGATAAAATAAAATAATAGTTGTTCATACAACAATTTTTTTAAAAAAATAAATACCATAAGGACACATTCCATATACCAACAAAAGTGCATTCTTATTTAATAGTGAACTGACTCACGCACATATTGTTATTTTCAGGTAATGTCAATTGCACAAGCACTCAATATTAATAGAGTAGCGATGTACTTAAAGTTATTATTTCTTTTTCTGCACTTTGTATTATTTTCATAAGCACTCAATATATTCAGAGTAGCGTTAAACTTAAAGTTTATTATTATAGTTTTGTTTTAGTGTTTATTTAAAATATTTTGAACAAACATACATTCAATTAAGGAATGATTTTGTCCACAATAAGTAATGTAAAGTTATCGTAAAGTTTGTATTTTTAACCAATATTTGTTTGTATTTTAGATAACAGAATTAGTTATCAGTAATTATGGAACAATTAGCTTTGATAAACTTAATGATGCAGACATAATTTAACAATAATGTAAGATGTCTAGCATACACTTAGAACAATAAGAGTTATGTATACTTTAAAAACAAATACTTTGAATTTTTTTATTTTTATGTTACAGAGACTCAGGGATTCAGAGGCCATAGTTGTACCGTCTTCCGGACTGGTGAGGGAGTGTATGGCAAGACCTATCACATTTCGGAAAATCGGCGCGCGCACAATCGGTGACGTCACGCCAGCTATAATAGATGCGACGGACCGTTTATCGGCATTCAAGTTCGTTCCTGCCTACCAGCTTCTCCCCTGACCGGAATTCGTTACGACCCAGCCACGTTCCTGTAGTCGTTTAAATTTATTGAGTTTTCCAACTGTCGATTTGTTCAGGAGAACTTTGTTCTCTTAACATATCGACAATGTATCAAGCCAGAATACGCGAGAATTGTATGGAGAGGTCTACTTTTTTCACGGCTTTTCCAACTTTGAAGTCAAAAAACACCAACTTAGAGGCTTCGCAGCATATATGTTCCATACACGGATTTACTCATAATTCGGAGTAGAACATTTCGTGTGTCTGTGTGTCTGTGTGTGTGTCTGTGTGTCTGTGTGTCTGTGTGTGTGTGTGTCTGTGTGTCCGTCCCCCCCTTATAACTTTTGATCCGCTCAACTTACAGAGCCTAAAATTTCAGAATATATAAACAGTTACAGGCCTACAAAACTTTTATCCTCGGAATTTTGAATTTTTGTTTCAGTCAGGGGTTATCAACTTTTGAATTTTTATTTTATTTTTCCATATATCTCAGAAACCATAAACGCTAGAACGCTGAAAATTGGTACAAACATAGAAAAATACAAAATCTCAAATTAGTTTTTTCAAAAAAATTCCAGGGTTTCTCAAACATTTTTTATTAAGAAAAATATTTTTTTTATGATAAATTTATGAGTTTAACTGCCTATATTTCCAAAACTTTTACAATTATCGAAAAAAGCCGATACACCCCAACTAGATAATTTAATTTTCTATAAAAAATATTAACATTGTAGTAGAAGATCTAAATTTTTTTTTAACAATTTTTTTAAAAATTGAATTTAGTGACGACATCGCTTCATACATTTTGTATGGCAGTCGCCTATACACAATATGTAAGAAGACTTAATAGTTTGATACGTCATCTCCAAACATACATACATACCATCATGCTATTTGCATATTCTGGGTAGGAAAAAGGATCTTCCTCCATACTATCCTATCTTGACATACATACCTACATATGTTGTATAGAAAACAAAATATCTGAAAATATTCAATAATTTGTATCTATGGGTTTATAGTTTGGTACATATTCTTCAACTATACATACTATCGCTATCGACAGTTGGATCTCATGTGTTACATGCAACTAGTATAGAAAACAAAATATCTGAAAATATTCAATAATTTGTATCTATGGGTTTATAGTTTGGTACATATTCTTCAACTATACATACTATCGCTATCGACAGTTGGATCTCATGTGTTACATGCAACTAGTTTTTCCAACTGTCGATTTGTTCAGGAGAACTTTGTTCTCTTCCAACTGTCGATTTGTTCAGGAGAACTTTGTTCTCTTAACATATCGACAATGTATCAAGCCAGAATACGCGAGAATTGTATGGAGAGGTCTACTTTTTTCACGGCTTTTCCAACTTTGAAGTCAAAAAACACCAACTTAGAGGCTTCGCAGCATATATGTTCCATACACGGATTTACTCAGAATTCGGAGTAGAACATTTCGTGTGTCTGTGTGTGTGTGTGTGTGTGTGTGTCTGTGTGTCTGTGTGTCTGTGTGTCCGTCCCCCCCTTATAACTTTTGATCCGCTCAATTTACAGAGCCTTAAATTTCAGAATATATAAACAGTTACAGGCCTACAAAACTTTTATACTCGGAATTTTGAATTTTTGTTTCAGTCAGGGGTTATCAACTTTTGAATTTTTATTTTATTTTTCCATATATCTCAGAAACCATAAACGCTAGAACGCTGAAAATTGGTACAAACATAGACAAATACAAAATCTCAAATTAGTTTTTTCAAAAAAATTCCAGGGTTTCTCAAACATTTTTTATTAAGAAAAATATTTTTTTTATGATAAATTTATGAGTTTAACTGCCTATATTTCCAAAACTTTTACAATTATCGAAAAAAGCCGAAACACCCCAACTAGATAATTTAATTTTCTATAAAAAATATTAACATTGTAGTAGAAGATCTCAATTTTTTTTTAACAATTTTTTTAAAAATTGAATTTAGTGACGACATCGCTTCATACATTTTGTATGGCAGTCGCCTATACACAATATGTAAGAAGACTTAATAGTTTGATACTTCATCTCCAAACATACATACATACCATCATGCTATTTGCATATTCTGGGTAGGAAAAAGGATCTTCCTCCATACTATCCTATCTTGACATACATACCTACATATGTTGTATAGAAAACAAAATATCTGAAAATATTCAATAATTTGTATCTATGGGTTTATAGTTTGGTACATATTCTTCAACTATACATACTATCGCTATCGACAGTTGGATCTCATGTGTTACATGCAACTAGTAATATTTATAATCTTCGCGTAATACCAGTATCATTGTGTTAATAACTTTGTGAATAAATCCAGTAAGTTTTAATCTTTGAGTTCTTATTTATATGTCTATTTAAATACCCAATTCTATTGTCGGTTACAGTCGTGCATGGTTAAAGAACACGCAGAAGTATTTAGCCGATCAACTGGTTCGATCCCAGTAGTCGAGCTCCTCATAAAGACACCCTCTGCACGGCAATAGTAACAAGAGGGTGACTGCTGCCAACGTATCTATTTTTAAATTTGATATTGCATCATTATTACAAAACGAATCATTTTGAAAAAAAATAACTTAGTAAGTTTGGATATTAATAAAGACAAATATACCTTAACTTATTAATTATTTTGTGTCTATATTCTTGTAGAAAAATAATAAACATTCCCCGATTTTTCAAATTTATCCAATATTTCTAAAAATCTATAAGGTATATCTATGCAATATATTTTTTTTAATCAAAGAAGAAAAAAATATCTGGAAAAATATGTTGTGACGTTGCATTGATGTATCAGGTTAAGTAAATAAACCAAAAAACTTTTATTTCGCAATGGCACTGAATGGAAAATATTTTTTTTAGGTATTTTTACTAAACTTAAAGCATAAATGCAACGTTACGACATATTTTTCCAGATATTTTTGTCTTCTTTAATTAAAAAAAAAATATTGTTCTACGCCGTATAGTTTATTAAAAATATAAGATAAACGTTGAAAATCGGGGTATGCCATTATTTTTGTACAAGAATTTATACAGAACATTATCAAAAAGTTAAGGTTTATTTTTATTTATTAGTACTCAAAATCTAAATTATTTTTTTCCAAACGATTTGATTAGAAATGATGATGGTATATCAAATTGAAAAATACATACGTTGGCAGCAGTCGCCCCTTAAGACGCACTTCATAAAAGCTACAAGGCATATCGCTGATCACCTGGTCCATAATATAACTGTCTCTAGGGCGACCTCATATTACAAAATTTTATATGTATTTCGTAGTGTTTGATGTTGCGTCAGTCTATCGTCTGTAATGATATAATATTTGAGTAGAGAGTTGGTTTGGATTGGAATGGGATTCGCCCCTTTTGATGTACGCCATACTGCCCCTGATGAAAATGGTTTCGAAGCGATGAGTGGCGGATGATCAATGTATTTTTTTATTATAATAGTTAAGAAGGATCCAAAATTAAGGGGGTAATCCGAATAAGTTCCGACCGATAATGTATACGGTGCAGAAAAGAAAATGATATCTTGCATTACAAATTGGAATATGATTTATCTTGAAAATGTTCAGTTTCTATATAGAGGTGTATTTATTCAGAATAAGTGCAATTGAAATAAGATTTTCAAAAAAGATAATAATATATTTTTACATATATTATGTATTGGATCAATGATGGAAATGCGAAAGCATCGTCACTTAATATGTAGAGATCGTGGCTTTTATTGTTTACCAATTTTTCAATAGATGGCGTTTGGAAAAGTTCCATTGTCATTCTATAGAAGGCGATGGTTTTCTCAGCTTTTTCTTATGCGGTGAAAAATAACTATACAACAAAATATATATAGATATCTCAAAATATCGATTGATAAGGGAACTCAAATATGCATAAATGGTGAAAGTTTAACAGTTGTCACGTGACTGGCAACTGTCACTTCCATACATTGAGTTATCTTTTCTTGTTTCTTTTCTTGAGCTAAATGACATGTTGTATAGGGGGGCAGCTGAAGACTATATTATCACTAAGTCATAGATTCTTCTTGTTTTTAGCTTACTTGGCATTGCACCCAATCATTAGGATTATTTCTTCTTCTTCTTCTTATGTTAGGCCTAAGGGCATGTTATTTGCAGAGACGTTGTTCTCCTGCGAGGTTGAGTCCCAACTGTCCTTCCACCTCTTTGGTGGTCTGCCTGGTGGTCGTCTTCCTTCGGGTCGGGTGTGTAGTGCTATGTAAGGGATCCTGGATGCCTCCATCCTATTTACATGGGCATACCAAAATCTCCTTCTTTGCCGACCCCATCTGACGACATCCTCAACCTCGCAGATCTCTCTGACTCTCGTGTTTCTAATTCTGTCTAAGCGTGAGACCGGCTATTGCTCGAAGAGTTCTCATTTCTGACACTCTTAGTGTACTCTTCGTCATGGATGTGTCAGCCCTACATTCAATTCCATACGTCGTTATGGGTCGTACACAAGTCTTATAAATTCTAACTTTACTTTTAAGTCTCATGTCGGGGTTTTTCCATATTGAATTCCTTAAGCACCCTGAGACAGAAGCAGCCTTGTTAATTTGACCCACAATTTCTTCTGGAAGGTTACTGTTACCACATAAGTCAACACCCAGATATCTGAACTTATCAATTATTTGGATTATTTCTGCCAGTATAAAAATATAATTAAATTTGTGGTTATTGCTAGATTGAATACATTAAGGCAAAGACATTTTGTTTTGTGGAAATAAAAATGCAGGGAATTTAATGAAAGAAGATGTGACATATTCATTGGTAGTAGAGTATTAAGTGTATAGTTTATTTACTTTAAATTTTAAAGAGTCAAATCGACTGCCCATATCTCCTTAGTAAAGTTAACCTTAGGGTTCCTAACCAATCGCCACGTCAAAATCCCATATTTTCGTTAAAGCAAGTATCAATTCTTATTATTTCTTTGACGTGTTTATTTCAATATGAGTAATAATATTTAATAGTATGTTTATCACGGTTGCAGGATGAAATTTATCTATTACAAACACGTATTATCATGATGTTATATTTTTTATCTTGCAACCGACGAACGGATCAGCGGAGACTTCTTATTGGCTGTTAAATTATTACATTAAATACTATACTGATGTATAGCTGTTATTCTTTAAAAAAATCAATTAAATTTATAATACATTTATAAAAAAACTATCAATAAATATAGAAAAAGATACACAGTAAGTAAACCATATTTCCCTTTACCTGTAATTATGTGTGTTATTTTTTTAATATAAATATTTATATATGTATTCTATAAAAAAAAAACAATCTTAACTATGTAACTTCCATCCGCAACATAAAAATTATAAACGTATAAAATAAACACTGCACCTTCCGTAAACTGCATAGGCCCAGTATTTCAGTCGGCCCTTAGGAGTTTAACTCAAGTTTAACAAAAATATTGCGTATTTCAGTACCTAATCTTCCCTTAAATACGTCACAAAACGACAAATATTTAACTCAACGTTTCTGGCGGATCGCGTGTCTTAATCTTGAGTTAAGTATTGTTTCTAGTCTTTTTCGCCAGGTAGCGTACTAATCGCCGCACGCTTTAATGTTTCATTTCATTTTATACTACAAATAACTATGCATAATAATTATAATCATGATTTATTTTTGTTGTTAAAATAAAAAACGATATAGAAGTGGTTCATGTATTTAATATTTATTTTATTTTTTACATAATTATAATGTATTGCATGACAACAAACGAAATAAACTGTCAGCCATAATGAAACGTCAGGCACGCAACTTTATTTTTGCGATGTTTTTTCATCCCACTTTTTAAATTGATCCATCCTGTTTCTATATATATAATGTGTATTCTTAAATTTTCTACATAACACACTATTTTACCATTATCACTTAGTTCCATATCCATCTGTAAAATGTACATACATTTTGCATTGTAGTACTACGTACGTAGTACATATTCAATGACATTTTTTCACTACAATGTTTGATTTTAATTAAAAAAAACATCGATCGGTATAAAAAATTGAAAAAGTAACATGCTGTGTAATGAAACAAATAAAATAATGTGTTGTTATAATAATAAAATAATATTTAGTCACAGCTTCGCGTCACGTATCATTTAAGGTTATTACAATTTTGACAGATGCGTTATAGACAATAACCATAGAAAAACGTAAAATATATCTATAGTTGAAGATTACGTAACTGACGTTTCATTTTGCACTGAAATACGCGAATGAAATTTAATCTTCCCTAAACTTTTAACTTGGATTACCAAATCCAACGATTTAAGGGCCAACTGAAATCTCGGGCCATAGTGTAGGAAATATATATACCTCAAAATAATACTTATTAAATGTGCTTCCCATGTATAAACTATTATGCGCAGAAATATTTGGGCATTCATGCCTGTGTCTGTGCTCAATTAAATAAAATAAAAAAAAAATATATAAATTTAACTAAATAAAAAAAAAGTTAGAATATCATGAATGTAATCAAAAACGAGCTTTGCCTATATAAAACGGCCGGAACGTTGAAAAGATAGATGTCAAAATTTATCCAGATTGTTTCTTATCTTATTCATTCATTTACACGCCCGATTACATTATCCAGACCTTTCATTTTATTTTAGACTGAAAATAATTTCACGAAAAAAAAAACTTGTTTTCCATTGAAACTTCAATTTAGGATTTATTATGCCGAGGCACCAGACGAAAGTATTTTTTAAGCATTTACTTTGAAGATAACATCAAACTTAATATTCTGGAAAAAATAGATGAAAAAACTGTTTGCTCCGAAATATTTTTCTTTTAGTCAAAATAAAAACAAAGAAAACATAAAAGCATCTATAAGGTTTTATGTGTATATATTGAAGTAAGTAAACAAGTGTATATTTTGAATTATATCTATGTACAGAATAGGTACGTCTACGTTGGCTTGAACACGTTTGTAGAATGGAGGATAGCCGGGTCCCAAAGAAAGTATTGGACACCTGTCCTGAAGGAAGAAGAAGCAGAAGGAGACCTAGGATGAAATGGCTGGACGACATAGAGGGCGATATAAGAGCCATCGGACAGACAAATTCGAGGAGGCTTGCTGTGGACAGGGCGGGATGGAGGCAGTTTCTTGAGGAGGTCAAGGCCCACACCTGGCTGTAGCGCCATTGCTGATGATGACGATATGTATAGAATAAGTGACACTTTGGCATTTTATAAAATATATTTAACACATTGATAGTCCATCAAAATATGCATACAATATTGGTACATCATTACATTTTCACCTTAGTATGTTGACACAATAGTTTTGTAAGCAAAGACGGTAAGCAAAATTCGTGATTGCGAATTATCGCAGCCGCAAACATTATCCGTACCGTTGCTCGAATGACAGTTCGCCGGATAATCAAATGTGTTATTACATACACCAGTATCACAAGTACACGTATAGCATGGACAATAGTTTTGTGCGATATTCGGAGAACAATCCGGATAACAGGGTGCGTCCATACAACATTTGCAAGTTTGACAACAACTGTCACACGATTCGTCTCCGTTGTTGCATATTTCACATGATCTACAAATTTCGCATTGGGCATCGTCGGCACAAAACGTATTATCGGCGTTGTATGGCTGAATCATGTCTCGTTCAAAATTTTCCTTCATATCAATTATATTTTTCAATTTTACGGGACGACTTTTATGAATCGAATCACACAATTTAAAGCCTTCAATTTTGTGTATTCAAACAAAACATAATTCGTTGGAAATTTTCATTTATTCAGACGAGAATTTACACAAACTCCTATGATCAATGGAGTTCAATTATTTCTGTTTATCCGAAATGAATTTAAGTTTGAATTTGACGCGACAACGGAACAACTTCCAAAAGAGTTGTATCGTAAATCGATTTGACGTTTCCAGGAAAATAACAAGAGCTATTGTATTGTTTTTGAAGAAAAATAGAATAGAATTATTATTTTTCGTGTAAACAGGAACATGAATTTGAAATCAAAAAGGAAAAAATAAATATAAAGTACAAAAGAGGTAGGTGACAGTGTTTGTGAGAAAAAAATTCAGCTCGTTAGATCTCAGAAAATATGTACCTACTTAATCCAACTGTTTGTTTAAAACTTTATTTATGTATATGTTTGTATAATGTACGTACAAAATAAGGCATGTGCGATGAATAAAACTAAATAAATATGACTTTGTAATTTTGACCCTTTAAAATAAATTGTATGTTATTTTAACGTCGATTGCCACAATACCTTAAAAATATCATTACAGTATTTAAAGATTGAAAAATTCTTCTATGGCTGATTGAAGGCCACTAGGTCCTGTTTGCGCATAGTTCTTATGATGTGGACTCTCAATTGGCTTTCCATCTTTTCGGAGTCTTCCAGATGTCTATTGCCGTTTAGCAATATTACGCATAGTTCTCTTTCAGATGTATATTTTCGTTTAGCAATATTGCGCATAGTTCTATCTTTTTGGGAGTCTTCCAGATGTCTTTTGCTGTTTAGCAATATTTCGCATAGTTCTTGTGATGTGGACTCCCAGCTGGCTTTCCATCTTTTTTAGCCGTTTAGCAATATTTCACATAGTTCTTGTGATGTGGACTCCCAGCTGGCTTTCCATCTTTTTGGGAGTCTTCCAGATGTCTATTGCCATTTAGCACTATAATCCATCGCCCCACCACTTTTTCTGCCTGCGTTGGTATAATCCAATCCCCGACGCGATTTGACATTTCAAAATCACAAAAAAGAGACTAGTTCATGGTTAGTATTCAATAAAAAAATTAAATCATTTTCCTAATAGGTACCTACTTAAAACAAATTTTTATTATATTCGAAAATCACATATACCTACGTACAAATTTGAGATTGGCCTCTTAGGGGTGGTTATAGGACACAACACAAGATCTATTACGGTCCAAGTGCAGTGGGATTGGTGACTGAAAATTCCTCCCAATATCTAAATTATCTTTATGTATTTAATTAATTATAAGGAGGAATTTTTAAGGATGTTAAAGTCAAAGAGAAATTTACTTAATGAATATGAGTCTGACCTCTACTTCAATGATCATCTAACCGTGGAAAATTAAATTATATATAAAAATACAAGAATAATGGCGAAAAATCTATTTTTCGCTTTGTCTGGGGGGCTACTCATGACACATTCTTAATACGATCTTAGCTTGCCTTAATCTTAAAAATGTAAAAAACAGTACTCGATCATAATCCAATATTAATCTTTCTCCATATTTAATCATGAAAATTTGTTGATATCTACGTTTAGTATGAAATGGTCATGAATTGTTGTGTAAATTTAAAGTATTATTTAATTAATTTAACCTCAAAGATTGCTAAAGTCTGAAGCTGATCTTAATTGTACTGTAATCAACTTCATGAGTAGCCTTGCTGGATTAAGCACGGCCGGATTTTTGTAAGACAGATATGTAGGAAAGGCGAGAGTAATTCATATTCGAAATCAGAAGGATGTGGAGGACAAGATTGTGACAACAAGTTCCCCCCACGAGACAACTAAACTATGGAAAATATAGGAAATCACGTGTCCATCTGGTTGAGAAACTGCAAAAAAATCGTCAAGCCAAACAATGCCTAGATATGTAATTCTTCTGTAGGTGTGTATGTCACTGAACTCCTCCTAAACGACTAAACCGATTTTTATCAAACTTTTTGTGTGTGTTAATGTGAGTCCCTGAATGGTTTAGATTCACAAAAAGGAATTTTTACTTTAATATTATAAAATAATAATAAAAATATCAATCGTTATAAATATTTTCGGAAAATACATTTTGAATACAGCCAACGTATTTGGTTTTTTACAAGTATATTCTAACCTATGTGGTATTTCGACGATGGGTATATCAAAGTTATCTCAATGTAATATTTCGTAATATTTTCGTTTAAATATCTCTATTAATTTATGAATATTATATTAATTCGTTTATGCAGCGCAGTTGTTCGCAGTTTAATAATATGTTATTCGGTGACCTGAACATATTTTTATTGAATAAGGGACAGTTTAGGAGAGGTGTACGAGAAGTACTTGAATCATCCGATTCTTAACTACTAAATAAAAGTGACGTGTGACACAAGTAAGTGTTCCATTGTTTATGCTTGTTATTATTTATTTGTATATTTATTTATATATTTATTAATTTGTTTATTGATTTTTTGTTTTATTTATTTTATTTTTTTTCCTCTCTTTTTATTAATTAATTGATTTATTTATTGATTTAATTATTTGTTCATAAATCGAATTATTGTTTTTTTTTATTATTTAATTTTGACTTTGATTGAAAATTGGTAATATTTAGAGTCTTCATTGGTCCATATGCTGGTAACTCATTTGTGTTTATATATTGTAGTTATGACTTTCTGTACTCTAAAAATGAAATGAAAAAAATAAAAAATTAAATAATTCATATCATTATATTAATGTGTGACATTATTAAATTATGATATATTCTGTTCTTGGGAGTCAAAAAAGAGTGTTAAAAAACCTCCGTAATGTAAAGTGAGGTTATAAATATATATTTTGTGATTGAAACGTCAAGATCAAACAACAAACTTATATTAGAGTGAATTTTCAATAGTGAAAAAATATACAACTCCGTAGGTAGGTACTATAAAATGAGGTTATAAGTATATATTTTGTGTTTGAAAGATAGATACTCTAATGGCATTTTGGAATTTAACTAGTTGCATGTAACACATGAGATCCAACTGTCGATAGCGATAGTATGTATAGTTGAAGAATAAGTACCAAACTATAATCCCATAAATACAAATTATTTAATATTTTAAGATATTTGATTTTCTAAACAACACATGTACCTACATATGTATGTATGTCAAGATAGTATGGAGGTCAGTCCTTTGATCCTACCCAGAATATGAAAACAGAATGATGGTTTGTATGTATGTTTGGAGATTAGTATCAAACAATTAAGTCTTCTTAGAAATTGTGTGTAGGCGATTGCCATACAAATTGTATGAAGCAATGTCGTCACTAAATTCAATTTTTATAAAAATTATTAAAAAAAATTTGAGATGTGCAATGTTAATATTTTTTATATAAAATTAAATTGTCTAGTTGGGGTGTTTCGGCTTTTTTTGATATTTTTAAAAAATTTGGAAATATAGGCAGTTAAACTCATAAATTTATCATAAAAAAAATATTTTTCTTAATAAAAAATGTTTGAGAAACCCTGGATTTTTTTTTAAAAAAATTATTTGAGATTTTGTATTTGTCTATGTTTATACCAAATTTCTGCGTTCTATCTTTTATGGTTTCTGAGATATTTGGAAAAATAAACCTAAATTTCAAAAGTTGATAACCCCTGACTGAAACAAAAATTCACACTTCTGAGTATAAAAATTTTGTAGGCCTATAACTGTTTATATATTCTAAAAATTTGGGCTCTGTAAATTGAGCGGATCAAAAGTTATAAGGGGGGGGACAGACACACACACACACACACACACACACACACAAAACTCACATTAAATGTTCTACTCCGAATTCTGAGTAAATCCATGTATGGGAACATATATGCTGCGAGGCCTCTAGTTGGTGTTATTAGCATGCAAAAAGTCCACTACACCATACAAAATTTTCCTTCGTACACGCATCTTGGCTTAATAATGTCGATTCATTAAGAGAATTGAATTCTCATGAACGAATCGACAGTTGGACTTATTTATGTTTCAAAATTTTAAATGGACCAAGATTATTCTTTAAAAAGTCAACGTTCGTGCAGGATAACGTCTGTTGGTTCCGCTAGTTTTTATATATATTTTTAAATTTTATTATCAAACCATATTATATAACGACAGCAAGTAGATTACTGCTACCCAACAAGGTAATCATGTTCCAGGACTAACAATTTTTACAGTGACTGTGTGGTAGTTCCCGCTCTAGGTACATAATTAGGTACACTATCACAATACTCTGTACTTATAACTTCTACTTCAATAAGCATAGCAGATATCACAGATAAATCACACAAAATAGATCAACCATGTCCAAAATGCTGGTCATTGATCCAATCCCCGACGCGATTTGACATTTCAAAATCACAAAAAAGAGACAAGTTCATGGTTAGTATTTCTAACTAGGTACCTACATACTAACTACCCAAATCTTACGATCGGCTATCGATAAAAATAAGATAATTGAAAAGTGTGGGCTTACAGCAGACATCAAATTGTACATTGGCTTACGGTAGACATAAAATTATATATTTGCTTACGGTAAATCTAAAACTATACGTTGACTAACAGTGGACATAAAATTTAAAGATTTTCTCCATAAAACGGAGGATAAGCAAAATAAAAAAAAAACGTTTACTATCTGAGAACTGGACATCATACTTTCCACCTTTCGCATACACTTTACTACAGGCATATATTGAAAAAACAATCTTCAATCAAAAACAGTAATTATCAAAAACATTTATTATAAAAAATATATAAAAATTAATTTAATAGATACCTACCCATATTTGGGAACATAGTAGGTAAATGTATAAAACTTTATTTTAATTATTTATTTAGGTTTCAATGCGATTTGAATCTTTGTATGTAAAAATATGCCATCGTTATAGATTTTTATTACTTTTTTTATTTTATTTGTTCTTAATTCACCTTCAATATCAATTGATTAGGTCGCCGTCATATGTCACCTGAAATTAATAAAAATATTATGCCATTATTGAAAATGTATATTATTTGTTTCCATTTATTTATTAGTTGACACATTTAAGTGACTCACATGAGTGAGTCGATTTTGAAAAAAAAAATTGTTTATAAACGGACACTTGAAACTTATTTTTTTTAACAATCGTATATTTTTTGCAATATCGAGAAGTGGAAATTTGAAATTTCTTATCTTGTTCATAAGGGACACTTAAAATAATATAAACAGTAAAATAGAATCGACGCCTTTGTAATATTGTGCTGATACGAATGTTTCGAATTCCCTGAACGTCAGGACAAATATATCCTTTGAAAAGGAGCTGAAGATAGAGGACAGATTGCAGATGCCATATGTCTCAAGCGCATCCTTCAGTTTTTTTGGACAATCGCCAGAAGCGTTAAGAATAGCCTTGAAAAGCTGATAGTCGTTGGTGGGGTTGATGTTTCAAGGGGAAAAAGGATATCACCCATAAGATGGACGGACTAGATTATGGATGCAACTAGGACATCGGTGGTTGAAGCAATGAAGATAGCGGTACATCGGGAGAATAGTACAATACACATCATCGTGATGACGAGAAGAGGCTGGTTACGATCTTTGTGAATGAGGAAGACCTCACTGATGATATTGAAATAGATAAAAGAATATAATATATGTATGTTACATAAAATCAGTTTGGACATTAAGAAGTATCTTTTAAGCATATTAACTGATAATTCTTTATGGAACGCCATAGAAAATTGATAATCTGTATTTGATGATGTTGAAATAGATAAAAGAATATAATATATGTATGTTACATAAAATCAGTTTGGACATTAAGAAGTATCTTTTAAGCATATTAACTGATAATTCTTTATGGAACGCCATAGGAAATTGATAATCTGTATTTGATTAATATGTAATACGTCGGCATATGCAACTCAGTTCGCCAGATATCTTTGGCAACATCTAAATATTACAATAAATGCAAAGGAAAAACCCCCAAATTCTAATACATGTAATAGCAACATTTAACGAACTCCAGAGTCAAAGGTCCCGTGTTCAATTGCTGGTGGAGACACAGTTTTAAATATTGTTTTCAGTCTGGATCTGTGAGACCACAAATATCATAATTCTCCAGACTGTGGCAACTTGTTATTGGATGCGTTTTGAATTATTATTATTTGACATAATACCTGCCTGTTAGTTGTCCGACAATTTAAAAGAATGCCTTCAACTCTGGATTGTTTTATTAACAAAAGGTTTTTTTTTATTTGTTTAGAAATTTAATATAAAGTATGTTATCACTACAATACACTCACGTATTTCGGGTTTGGTACTGTAATGTATGAGACACACGCATTTGTCCTATCATACACTTTCCTCTGAAGGCTAGCTGGTCTGTACGACCTTATACTGTTGTGAACTATCAGAGGTGTACAGGGATCATCAAACATGTCCTTACGGTAAGCTCTTGGAGGGTCACACTTGGAGGTTTTGCAGGGTGGAATATAAGGGCACGGTGGTGGAAGATATATCAGATTCTTGCACCCCGGAGGAGGTGGTTTGCACTTAAACGGCGGTGGACACTTGAAGTTATCTGATGTACAAGCAACACAAGCCGGTGGAAATTGGCAGTTATAGTTAGACATGATCAAATTCAAACACAAATATTAAATGTTCCTTTGAAAACCTTTCCTTTGATTAGCGACGCAAAGATACCTTGATTTTCTATTTTTTTTGTATTTTTAAATTCAACCTCGAAATTTTGAATAGTAACCTCGGTTATTATTTTTTGAATTGACAGATTTTGTTCGTAGAGAATTTTTTTTCAAATGCAATAGGTATTTAAATATGTAAGTGCTTAAGTAGGTATTTACCAAGTTGGCATTCAGCTTTTTCACTGCTTGGTTCCAATATATAATAATTTTAATTTTTTTTTATTAAGAAAAAAAACGTTGATTTAGATTTTACCGAATATCTCGTTTTTGGGGAAAACCTATGGCAATGCTAAATTAAACAGTATTGTCCCACATGTTTAACACAGAAAAATAATGTTTTGTTTTTTTGTGTATATTTTTTCTCCTTTTTACATTATTTGATTTTTTTTTGTTTTATGAGAACACTTCATCAAAGTTTATATAAAAAATGAACTAAAACCAGTGGGAAAAAAGCCGTTTAACAATTTCAAATACTACCTTCTCACTATCTTAATTTAAGTATATAAAAAAAATTGAATGCAAACCTATTAGTTTAGAACAGCTAAATGTTTTGTAGTCACTATAGTACGGTTAAGTGTGACATGAAATTTTGTTACTGTAAACAAAAAAAAAAACAGTGTACACTGGTTGAAATATCCAGAACGAGTAGCCATAAGTTTTGCATTACGGCTTTGAAATACTTGGCTCCACATTACACTCGGAGATTTGTCAAAATAATGATCCATGAGGAATACATCTTGCATTGAGATCATCTGGATCACAGAGTACCAACTTTTTAAAAGAATTGGACAGAGTCAATAAGGCGGCTTACGATGATCGCGGTGTCAGTTCAGTAGACTTCTTAAGACTGCCTTGTTTCGTTGAGCCAACAAATATATCTACATATTTAAGGGGCATATAAAACTAAACGCCCCAATTTCAAAGCAAATTCCTCAAATATGTTAAACAGTTTGTTTCTAGAAAAAATACCATAAGTGTTTTCAACATTTCTCTAGTGAATGTTCGTCACACAATTTTAAAATTCATTCTAAAAAAATAATAAAAACATCCTTTTATAAAGCATTTTTTTTTAAATTACTTCATAACTATGTGTCATAGAAAAAAAAATCATTTATATGCTTAGTAGTGCATAAAATCAAAGTGAATGATCGACAAAGTTTTTTCGTTTCAAGTAATGTTTGTTCTTAGAATGAAAAAAAAATCATCAAATTTTGGGTTCTCGATTATTTAATACACGCGACATATAATTAGGCGGTTTTTATATAATATCATATTTTCAGTCACTAGATATGTCCTCTTGAATACAAACGGCGTTTTATAAATTCTTATTATCATTATTAATATTGTAAAATGAGGCATATAAAAAATGCGATCTTTGGTAGAAAAATATCTGTCCGCGCCTACAAGTAATGGTTATAATATAAGTTTTCGTTCTACAAAACGATCACGGAAAATCAAGCAGTTATTCGACAAAATTTAACATGTCAACACAGTAAAAGTGACGATCGTAAATATTTCAATTAGCGTAATTGTTGTTTTTTTATGGTTTATTTAAAAATTCCAAGGGAGGTGGATGCCTACAATCCTATTTGGATAAAGAGAGTGTAAAATGTTAACGACACCCCCGAGATGCGATAGCCACAGTAATATATTTTCATTCCCGAGCTTTTTTTGGTAATTTAATGAAACTAAATTTTATTATACACATAATATACAGAATCTGGGAGAGGCCATCGGAGGCTTATTTTATTATCATATACAGAGGCTCTCATTTTTTTTAAACGCGCTGGAAAATCGGTACCGACAAATCTTTGACTACATACATATCAAACGCATCAAAATTAAAATCATTCTTTTTTTTAGTCGTTTCAGCCCCCCTAGACAACGTGTCATTAAGCTCAAGAAAAGATAACTCAATGTATGGAAGTGACAGTTGCCAGTCACGTGACAACTGTCACTTCCATACATTGAGTTATCTTTTATTGAGCTAAATGACACGTTGTCTAGGGGGGCAGCACTGATATTCCATGATTTTGAACTTTTTTTGAATTTTTGACATTTTCAGCGTGATTTTATCGATTTTTTCATGTTTTGAAGTAAGTTTTATGAGTAAATTATGATATTTTTGTTTAATCAAGGCACTTTTATCTTATACTACATGTCACAAAACAAAATTTTTCCAGGAGCCAAAGACGTTTCTAAAAAAATGGTCGAATTCACACTAAAATGTCTGATTATTATTTCCAAAAAATCACATATAAAATAATTCTAGAAAATCAGTGCTGATAGTAAACATACTTTCGTCACTTACTAATTTTGCAAATTTTGGTACATCAAAGATTTGTACTATTTTTTTCAGCGAGTAGGTATAATAAAAAGACAGGCTCTGTATAAACATGTTTTCCTTCATGAAAAAACAACATTAATCACAGCAAGACGAATAAGCTTTATTCGAAAACAAATTAAGGCTATGGATTCGCAATATTATCTAAATAATTTAATCTCGTTTTATTTACTACGGACTTGGTCTCATTTACATATAAATACACGAAAATAATTTATGCCTTCCAGATGGGAAGGCTTATACAACATTTGCTTTCTCCTTTCAACCATTATAAATCTTATTAATAAAAATGTTGGACTGCGTGCGTGTTTAAAAGAAACATTGACATAAAACACATTACACAAAAACAAATGTAACCCAAAAATGTATTTTTTATGTTGTATCTACTGGATTAATATATATAAAATTAAATTTAATTTTCCTTGAAATTTTAAAGTTCATATGAAATCAGAAATATGCTTGCGAAATTAAAAAAGATATTGGAAGTATCGATTTTAAATATACTAAAATTTGTTTCCATGATATGAATTATTTCAACTAATTTGCTATTTTAATGGTAATAATATCCAGTTTTTTTAGTTTGTGTCTATTTATTTATTTGCAACTACCAAATTAAAAAGGAATGAAACAAATATTCTGAAAATTGAAAGGCTATACGATTGAATTTTTTTGAATAATCTTATCAGAATGAAATAAAGGTTTATGTTAGAGGAACTTTTTGCACATAATTTATGACAGATTGTAACTGAACAAGACGATCATTTTAATTTAGTTTTGATCAGCAATGAAATAATTTGATCATCTGGCCATCTTCCAAAGATTCGCAGTTGATGTACAAAAAAGGTAACTTATATATTTCCCAAATAATCCATGTCATAACTGCTCAAACTATCGCATTTGTCTGTTGCAAATGATAAACTATTTACCATGCGTACTCCGCATGATTTATGATAAAATCGTCTGTGTTTTCGGCTTTTATTACATCCAGACATTGAACATAGATCTTCTATATTTTTAGTTAAATCTTTAAACGATGTTAACGTATTATCAGAAGGTATATTATTAATTTCCACGTTTGATCCAAACGAAGAACTAATCAAATCGGATTCTATATCAGTGTTTGATCCTTGTGAGTTCTTACAAAATCCATTTTTAAGTCGACGGAAATTATCATCTGTATCGTAGCAATTCGATCGTATATTATAATTGATCTCATCTGATTCAATCAAATTATTTAACTGTTCATTTGATGAAATTCGTTTTTCATTGCATTGAGATACACAATTATTGTTATGTTTGTGTATTAAATAAATTTTGTTTTGGCTAGGGTTTGAGCAAGGTAGCTTATTGCAACGGTAACTTGGACGAGTTTTATAAAAACATTTCAAATAGTTTTGCATGCTTTCCTTTGGCTGACAATCTTTCTTCCGAGATGGTTTTTCGAGGTCATTTTTTGTTTGAGATTTACCAAAAATAAAATTATTATTTTTACGTTGAGAATCGCAACAAGGATTCATTGAATGATGGCAGTTTTCTGTTGCCGAAATATTGGTCCTTTTGTTTTCATCAGATGCAAGGAAATGGCTCTTGAATTCTCTTCTGCAGTTATCAGTTGTTCTTGGCTGCTCGTGTGTCTGCTGGTTTTTTGGAATTGATTTTGAATCTGGAACTGATTTCGAACATTTTTTATTTCGACAACAATAAGTTTTATTCTGCATATTTGATGTTTTTGAACATTCATTTGCTTGAGGTTGGCAAAAAGGAACAAAAGACTTATTTTCCATTTGCGTTTTGAATTGTTGAGCAACTTTTAAGTTTTGAGATACTTCAAAATCTTGGTGACAACAAGAGTCTTTTTGATTTTGGTTGTTGGTATTGAATGGGTGAAATGTATTATGACTGTGGCAAAAACAACATTGATGACTGAAATTTCCTAAATACCATGGATTATGATAAAAACAACAATAATGTTGAGAACTGTCGTTTTTTACCTTTGTTTCATCTTTGTTAGGAAATGATGTATTATTTTCGCACAAATTTACCTTGCCACAAAAATGGCATTGGAACCAATTTTTCTTGGACATTTTAAATCTGTATAATATGTTGGAGTAATTTTCTTGAACATTTCAAATTTATTCATTATTATTCGATTACTTTAATTTTCACTGTAAATTTATGCATATTCTGCTGAAGTTTGACAACTAATTCTTGATATCTGTCAAAACCTTGTGGACATAGAAAAAGTGAATATCTACATAATGTTATAATTTCAAATGTTTTCTTTTCTGTCATATAGAATGATAATAATTACCAGTTTGGCAGATTACCTACCTATTGATTATTTATCTTTGTAAATTATTGAATCTATGCTAAATAAATAAAATAAATCATTTTTTAGATTGATTTAAGAATCAATGTGAGTAAATCTTAGATATTGGTATCTATTGTATATATCATTATGGAGTTATAGGTAGGTATAAATCAATGGGAGTTTCAGGAAAAATTGTCAGCCATCAAACTAAACAAACCAATGATTTACCACTTATAAAGTTGGGAGGGCGGGGGGGGGGCGAAATTCTAAATTTGTTATTTTTGGTTTTTCGCTTAATTTACTCTATGGTTAAAAAATGTTTAAACAATAGAGTAAATTATCTGAAAACTGATTAATTTTTTTCGAAATTCTAGCAACTCTGGACTGGAAACAAAGGTTGTTTTGTTATAATATCGCCACTTGTACAGATTGCTAGGAAGTGTTTAATAATTTGAATTATGACATTGTATTCTTCTTCTTAGACTGGTTGAAGGCGACTAGGGCCTGTTTGTGTAGAATTTGCTGCCTCTTGTGATGGGGTCTCTCAGTTGTCCTGATTAGTAGGAGGCCGCTGGGGCTTATTTGTGCAGAGTTTGCTGCTTCTTATTATATGGCCTCTCAGTAACCCTGATTAGTAGGAGGCCACTAGGGCCTATTTGTGCTGAGTTTGCTGACTCTTGTGATGTGGTCTCTCAGTCATCCTGATTAGTAGGAGGCCGCTAGGGCCTATTTGTGCAGAGTTTGCTGCCTCTTGTGATGTGGTATCTCAGTTATTCTGATTAGTAGGAGGCCTGTAGGGTTTATTTGTGCAGAGTTTGCTGCCTCTTATTATAATATGGTCTCTCAGTTATCCTGATTAGTAGGAGGCCGCTAGGGCCTATTTGTGCTGTGTTTGCTGACTCTTGTAATGTGGTCTCTCAGTCATCCTGATTAGTAGGAGGCCACTAGGGGCCGTTTGTCCAAAGTTTTCTGCCTCTAGTGATCTGGACTCTCAGCTGAAATTAATTATTTTAATTAAATGAATTAAATCATATTATAACTAAATAGGTACGAAATAGTTTTTTTGTAGGTGTGTTCTTGTGATATTTCCTAAAACACGTCCAGAGATAGGTACTTACATATATCAGAGTAAATAGATAAAGGAAATGGATGGTCGTATCTTGAAAATCGAGGTCAAATATTACGAGAATGATGTTATTGATTATATACCTACATATTGGTAGATGTATGTGAAGGAAGGAAGGTATCGGACAGGGAATGGCCGGCAAGGCGGTGCAACGATCCCATAAAAATGAAAAGCGTAATTTTCCATTTATATCCGCCGGCGATAAACCGTCCATCGCGGCAATAAAAATCATCTGTGGCCGGGTGGCATCGTCTGTGGGGTGACATGATGCTATATCACACCACCACCCTGGTATAAAATAACAAACTGCGGCGTCAGCGAATCATGAGGGACAGAAACACGCACGGGCGTGCGATGCCACCCTTATCCGATATATGTTTAATCTTACCCCGCCGCCCGCCCGCTTGAACCGATCGACGCAGACATACTATATAGAGCCCCTATCGAAGAGTGATTGTGAAATGTGTGGGCAATTTTTTATGCACGGTGATAATAGGCTGGTAGGTGGTTTGGACATCGCAGAATTCCTTGTCCATATATCAAAGTTAAGTTTTTAAAACGATGAGCTTGTAACGATAATGTATTATTTATGACTCAATGGTTTGAATGCTGTGATAGTGATAGTTTCCTATCCCAGACCGAAGTGAAAATGAGTGGGTTGTGGCCAAGAGTTGAGTACATAAGTGTTGATACACTTGTTTCTTTTTTACATGTTGACTATTATATAATTTCATAGAATGAACTTGTCCATTTAAGGATTTGGGTTCATCACTTTTGCAATCTGCCCAGTAAAATTATTGTATACATTCCTTTAACAACAATTTATAAACTCAATTTTCTAGAACTTTTATTTTATTTTTGCTTGAGAAAAGCCAGAACTAGAACTAAACGTAGAGTTTTGTATAATAGATTCACATGGTACTGTGGCCTGCTCGCGCGTGGACAAGGGCGAAATTATTGTTGCCACGTTTAAGATATGTAGGTATGAAATGGGTTTGGTATACCAGGAAGATAAGAAAATGTACAAATGGGGAAGTATGTGTCATCTACGCTAGTAAAAACTTTCCATTGCCTTGGAATGCACTAAACAACTCAAGAAGATATACATTTTACAGATATGTACGATATCGATACAAAGCTGTTTGAATTTTTACACGATAAAACAGATATGTTATATGACTCATGTTGAAAATAATTTAAGCAAAATGTCGTAGTATGAAATTTTTGTTTATTATCAATGAATGGTCCACCCCTTACAGGGTAAATTTCGGTGTTCATGACACTTGTAAAAGATATAACTATAAATTGTTATTAAATTCTGTGCTATGGTAAAGCTAACTTAAAATAAAATCACTCATATATAGAATGTCTTCTTGAATGAATAATAAAAAAAACTAACTATATAATATTATCATGTGCCAGTCTTGTGCTTTCTAAAGAATTCAGGGTAATGTCTCAAATCATTGTTGACTTCGATGCTGTACTACCTACTTATATTGTCCACGTAGAATATATTTCAGTCTTTCAAATTGGTCAGTTATATTTATTCAGTCACATTAATACTGCGAGAGTATCTCTATTATGTGTTGGAATAAAGAAATATCTTGATGTTTAACTGCTTGACAAATCGTTTAATGGTTCACGGGACCATTAAGAACAACAATTATATGGAAAAGTCCGCCATACCATTTCCAAGAATTGAAATATATAAGAATAATGCTTGCATGCCATTTTCACATTTAAATATTTGTTTAAATTTTTTTTAATCCGAAATTTATGAGGATAATTTAAACGATAAATTGATGCATATTTTTTGTACAATAAGGTATTTCAATCTTAAACTGTTCCCATAATATCTTGTTATGAAGTGGAAACTATTTGGATTGTGTTTTTTTTAATTATAATATTATATCAGCGTTTCGTATTGTCAGAAAAACACTACATGCTCAACTGAAACTAGAAGTCGTATATACAATAAAAGAATAGGAAAGAATGGTTGACTTTGTTTTAGTTTGTTCCATAAAAAAAAAAGTTTTTTCGAATAGGTTTTTGAAGAAATCATTTGATAATTTTATAAAATTCTTTTATACCTAATAAATATTATGTGAAACACGTAGTTTGAACTTCAAGCGTTCATGAAATTTACACAAGTGTGTGTTTTTAGAAGCATTTATGTATAATATGGATATGACTAGATGATTTTTTAATTGATTATTACAGTACTTTAAATTTTAGATCTTCAATTTTTTGAGAAATGGTTCCGTTCACCTATAGAACAAGCATTAATGCTTAAATTATAGGTATGAAAATGAATAATATTAACGGAATATGTGAATTTGAGAATATTCGTTGTTTCGGCGGTTACCTAGTGGTAATCCACAATTTAATTCAATTACATTTTTAAAATTGTTATTATTATTTTTTTTTCAAAGTTTTTCGCTACTGGTTTCGGGATAAAACTAAAAAAAACAAGTGATTATAGCAATCTTTATTCAATTATTTAAGTATTCATTGTAGTTTGTTCCAATAATTTGGTACATAATTTTTTGTTTCAAAAGAGTATTTAGTAAAAATATTAACAATTGTAATTAATTTGATTGCTTTTATAATATAAAATAAAAACTAATTATTTAAATCGAAGTCTAAACAAATCTGAAAGTAATATTCACGTACAAATAGCTACTTATAACGATATAAATTTTCCGTTTGTCTGACTAGATTACATGTGAAACAGACATCAAGCTTAGACTCAACAGGAATTGCTTGCAATCATTCCACTATGAAACGAAAATGTCCGGAATATTTCAGAAAACAATTCATCGCCTTCAGTTCTTCAGCATTAGAAAAGTTTCCTTTCAGAACAACGAAGTGACTGTTACTAACCGAATTTCAATTTATTTAAATTTTTCACTTTACTTTCCTCCCAATTTTATTCTTTTGCATATTTTTTGACTTTTTGTATTTCATATAGATGAATGTCATGATTAATATCAATTGAAATATCATCAAAGCGAAAACTAATAAAAATAAGTTTTTAAATGGCTATTGTACAATGTAAACATTTTGAAACATTATGTAAGAACAACAATATTGTAATAAAAGTGGTTTTTTGTCTTTTCTTTTTTTAAATATTATCCATAGAATAAGGATTTATCATTAAAATATAAAAGTTTCTTACTGAATACTTCATTTCAACTTTGATATAAATTTCTAATAAAATATGTTGGTGTTACCATTGAAAGGACTTTTAATTGTTTTTTGGGTTAATTGAAATCTTATAATAAAAATATTGTGGGCGACGAAATTTGGTCTAAATATGTTCCTCAATCCATGGAATATAACATAGTGTGTCTTGAATACTACGAACAAATGAAATTCTTTTGCTTCTGTGTCAGACATAAATTTGATTAACTAGACCACTTTTGCTTCGTATTATTTTATTTATTTATTTATTTATTTTCTTTGTATCATGAAGTGTTTTCAAGGCGTAGTTTTCAATTATGTTTAAATAACTATACAAAAAGTAAACAGCATTTTTTCGAGCCTCTAGAGTAAATGTTTCGTTTGACTATCAGATGAAATTCGCTGGTAATAGTAAATAAAAGAGAAAATAGGTATCTATAATATATTGTACCTACAAATCTTTTGATTTAATCGGCTTTAGTAAGCTATAAAGTATATTTTGAAAATATTCTTCCCAGTACCATTCTATACATATTTATTCTATTGCATGAGTTTTTGTAATTTGAATTCGTTTAATACTTTTCTTGTTAAATTACTTGTAATAAAACCCTTTTTAATTTTTTTATTTTACATAACTAAAAAACTTTAATTCAAATGAAGTAGATTTTTACTTCAATCGATAGAGAATAAGAAAATCTACCTGCTGATTTTTATGCTATTTTAATATCTTAATTACTATTCTTGCTAATTCAATAGTAGCTCTAAATTTTACCTTTTCTTTACGAAAAAATCAAATAATCTGTGATATACCATTTTTATTCGAGTTTCATAATGGTAATTTAGTGTGCGTATTTTTGTACATCCGTTCGAATCCGGGCGGGGCACGCACCTCTGGATTTTTAAAAAATCTATGTGCGGATTTATATCACTAGCTATGTGTAGCCATGATCCAATTTGTCTGGTTCCCCTTTCTAAGGGTTACGAAGGTCAGATGGCAGTCGCTTCAATGTAATAACCAGACTCGCCAATTCCAGGATCATGGTCAAAGCGTACCCCGATAGAAACGGGACAAAAGTGCTAAGGGAAAGAAAAAATTTGTGTACATCCGTATGCCCAGGGTTTACAAGGGCCTTAAGTGTTACTCTTAAAATATTTTTAGGTAGGCATAAAAATTATTAATACTTACTGTATCGTAGGTCCTGGATAGTAAAGAATTTGCACTAGGCGTATGGATTCGTAGCCGTATTAATAAAGACGCTTGTAGAGGAAACAGAAAAAATCCACGTGCAATGATAACTAGGTACCTAACATTGATTGTTTGAAGTAATCACTTTCTGATCTTGCGCAACTTTTACTCATAAAGTTGTAGGGATTTGTACACGACGGCAAGTCCGAGACAATTCTCTATTGGCGGTCGTTTAGATAGAACACTCTTTTATGTAATTTTGCTCCTACATTAATGTAGACTCACCATACTTACTTCCTACATTAAACTTTTACTGCCCATCAAGCAATTTTAGACCTCAGTGTTTGTTCTACGTCGACCGATGTTACACAAATTACTCAAAAAAAAAATTACATTTGCCGGATTTGCTCCAAATTAAATACATATTTTAATCATTTCGATAGTATACATAAATCACAAGCTGCCATTTGTACTAGCAAATAAGTTAAAATGTAAAATTAAGGTTTAAATAAATAAATAAATGCATAAATATCACAATCACATTAATCCATAATCTATCTCGCATAGGTACCTACATACATACAATATAACATTCATTCATAATCTATCTCGCATAGGTACCTACATACATACAATATAACATTCATTCATAATCTATCTCGCATAGGTACCTACATACATACAATATAACATTCATTCATAATCTATCTCGCATAGGTACCTACATACATACAATATAACATTCATTCATAATCTATCTCGCATAGGTACCTACATACATACAATATAACATTCATTCATAATCTATCTCGCATAGGTACCTACATACATACAATATAACATTCATTCATAATCTATCTCGCATAGGTACATACATACATACAATATAACATTCATTCATAATCTATCTCGCATAGGTACCTACATACATACAATATAACATTCATTCATAATCTATCTCGCATAGGTACCTACATACATACAATATAACATTCATTCATAATCTATCTCGCATAGGTACCTACATACATACAATATAACATTCATTCATAATCTATCTCGCATAGGTACCTACATACATACAATATAACATTCATTCATAATCTATCTCGCATAGGTACCTACATACATACAATATAACATTCATTCATAATCTATCTCGCATAGGTACCTACATACATACAATATAACATTCATTCATAATCTATCTCGCATAGGTACCTACATACATACAATATAACATTCATTCATAATCTATCTCGCATAGGTACCTACATACATACAATATAACATTCATTCATAATCTATCTCGCATAGGTACCTACATACATACAATATAACATTCATTCATAATCTATCTCGCATAGGTACCTACATACATACAATATAACATTCATTCATAATCTATCTCGCATAGGTACCTACATACATACAATATAACATTCATTCATAATCTATCTCGCATAGGTACCTACATACATACAATATAACATTCATTCATAATCTATCTCGCATAGGTACATACATACATACAATATAACATTCATTCATAATCTATCTCGCATAGGTACCTACATACATACAATATAACATTCATTCATAATCTATCTCGCATAGGTACCTACATACATACAATATAACATTCATTCATAATCTATCTCGCATAGGTACCTACATACATACAATATAACATTCATTCATAATCTATCTCGCATAGGTACCTACATACATACAATATAACATTCATTCATAATCTATCTCGCATAGGTACCTACATACATACAATATAACATTCATTCATAATCTATCTCGCATAGGTACCTACATACATACAATATAACATTCATTCATAATCTATCTCGCATAGGTACATACATACATACAATATAACATTCATTCATAATCTATCTCGCATAGGTACCTACATACATACAATATAACATTCATTCATAATCTATCTTGCATAGGTACATACATACATACAATATAACATTCATTCATAATCTATCTCGCATAGGTACCTACATACATACAATATAACATTCATTCATAATCTATCTCGCATAGGTACCTACATACATACAATATAACATTCATTCATAATCTATCTCGCATAGGTACCTACATACATACAATATAACATTCATTCATAATCTATCTCGCATAGGTACCTACATACATACAATATAACATTCATTCATAATCTATCTCGCATAGGTACCTACATACATACAATATAACATTCATTCATAATCTATCTCGCATAGGTACCTACATACATACAATATAAAATTCATCTATAATCTATGTCTCATCCAAAATCTATCTCGCATAGTTACCTACATACATACAATATAAAATTCATCTATAATCTATGTCTCATCCAAAATCTATCTCGCATAGGTACCTACATACATACAATATAAAATTCATCTTTAATCTATGTCTCATCCAAAATCTATCTCGCATAGGTACCTACATACATACAATATAACATTCATTCATAATCTATCTCGCATACATTCATATAATTTAAAACATACATAATGCCATAAAACACAAACACCTTCATTTAAAAAAGGATACTTACAGTAGGTATTATATTTGTCATTTTTATGTTAAATTTACATTTTTTACTCTTATGTGAAAACATATTCTAAGATACCATCAACTAATCATACTTTTTAATATTATCATATTACATTCTTTAATAACTTGTTACATGTATCATATGAGATCCAACTGTCGATGGCGATAGTATGTATGTATAATTGAAGAATACGTACCAAACTATAAACTCTTAAACACAAATTTATAAACATTTTAAGATATTTTGATTTTTATGTAAGTATATAAAACATTAGCTGTGAGGCACCGGCTTAGAATAGTGCTTCCACTCTTTTCTATTACTGTTTTGGAGTGTCCCGTAATAGCCGGGTAATCGAAAATACAACAGGCAACAATAACATCTGACATAGTTCAGCAATGAGGTTCACCACCCATTCTGAATGTAGTGCCTTTTTAGGTGAGACGAGACTGGTGTATGGGTATACACATATGTGTTGTGCTCCTTTTTATAAGGCCATGCACACCCGCACACCTTTCGCTGGTTACCCCACATTGTGGGATATGCCGTGATGGTATGAATGAATGAATGAATATATAAAACATGTAGGTATGTATGTCAGGATAGGATAGTATGGAGGTGAGTCTTTTTTTCCTACCCATAATATGAAAACAGCATAATGGTATGTATGCATGTTTGGAGATTAAGTAGGTATTAAACTATTGAGTGTGATATTGTGTAGTGTTTACTGCTTTACAAATTGTATGAAACGATGTCGTCACTAAATTCAATTTTTATAAATATTGTAAAAAAACGTTTGTGATGTAGGTACTACCTACTACAATGTGAATATTTTTTATAGCAAATTAAATTATCTAGTTGGGGTGTTTTGGCTTTTTTTATATTTTTAAAAACTTTGAAAATATAGGCAGTAAAAACACATAAATTTATCACAAAAAAAAAATATTTTTTCTTAAACGGACGGGACGGGGGGACGGACACACACTCAAAATGCTCTACTCCGAATTCTGATAAAATCCATAAATAGAACATTATAATCTGCTGCGAAGCGTATTCGTTTGTGTTTTTTTGGCTTCAAAAGTTAAAAAATAACATGAAAAGTCTTGTATACTTATCTTTAAATATTCATTTAAAACATTGAACTCATATAAAATACCTACTCATTATAGGTAGGTTTGTATGACAGTATCCACTCCTACTTATTTAACACGAAATTTGTATCTTCTATAGAGTACCTACATTATTTAATGAATTAAAATGAAAAACCTCACCAACATGCAATGTCATCAATAACAATGAATTATGTACCAGATCCATTTGGTAATACACTTTTTTAGATTGCATATTTTTGCAACGTTTGCAAAACGCGAGCGATATACATTATATAATTTGAATACAAAGCTAAAATAGCGCACCCCAAGATAATATTTTCTTCTTCAACACAACTTTACAAAAACACATATTTACGTTTTCATTTATCTTTAATAAAAAAACACATATAATATTACTTTCGCCATACAAGCTAGCATTTTTTGAATGAAATGGAGGGATAGCTGGTTCCTCATATCCCAGGAGCAGGTGCCGGGACTACTGTATGTTTATTTTTAACATAATTAGAAGAAGAAAATTTTTGTTTTGTAGTATTGTTGTCGTCATATATCCGGAGCCGTCTCGCCGAGAAGGGGAGGGATTTGCACGTATGCCAACAAAGCAAAAATATACAAATTTGCGCTCTGCGCACCCGGAAGCCAGTTTCAAGATGTTTGGCGAAATTTAATCTGACACAGGAAAGTCACGCCATGCCTTTGTAATTTTAAGGCCCCCATTCGCGATCTTGCCATCCTTCCAAATGGCTTGCCATCACTCCAAAATGCGCTCGTTAATGTCAAAATCCGCGCAGTCCAATTGGCTTGACACACCAAAATGGAATTCCAAACAATCGAAACTTTGTAGTACCGCGACCAACCGCGTGGCGCGTCCTGCCGGTACGGCATGCTCGTGAGTGTGAAAACCAGCGGTACATTGCCGAACTGTTTAACACTCTCTTGAATGCGAAAATACTACATTTTCTCTTTGTTTTTTTTTCTTTTTATATATAAAGAAACCGCTATATAGCAGTTGTATAAAACTCATCATCAGAATTATAATTATTTTATTTACTCTAAAATTAAAAAAAATAGAACCTATTAATGCGAAAGCGCCGACCACTTTCGTATACTAATTTTGATGGCTCGATGGCGCGATGGCTCGATAGCGCGCCCGTGAGTGTGATGAAAATTTTACAATGCTCAAAATGGCGCCGGTCCATATGGAGCGACGCCGAATGGCACAATCTTGAATGGGCTGCTTTAGAGAGTTAATATACTGGGTCAATTGTGTACCCCGTTAACACATACATGTTTTGTACAATACTACTACAAGGGTGGTGTAGTTGTGGAAAAATGTACCTACCTAAATAGAAAAAAAAAAAAAACATTGGACGTAAATATAATTGACTGTTAATTGTATTTTTGTTTAATTTTTGTTTAATCGTTTTAAAATGTCTCCTTTACACACGAGTGCTTGTACTCTAGTAAAGGGCAACACGTTTTTATAACTGTGTATATTTTTGTATATCTTATGACTGTATTTTTTGTGTTGTATTATTAATGTAAAGAAAATAAAGAAAAATGGCTTCTGCGCGGGCGTCATGGGTTCGTTCCCCAGCAATTTTCACACTAATATTGCTTGTCTTGGCTGGAAACATTGGTTTATTGGAATATATTCCAATATGGCAATAAACTCACCATTTGCGCAGGTTGCAAGAAAGTGTTTATTATTATTATTACATGCATACCATCACACCATATCCATCACAGGGTAAGCAGAGAGAACCGAGCGCCATACTCCTCTATTTTTTCACACATTCCTAACTTCCTATACACTATACATACATGCTCGTCGATTTTTTAAGCTTCTTATATTTCCTTCTTTCAAAATATCCTTCACAAATAATAATATTGAATAATGCTGGGTGATTAAATAAAGATGGATCGATGGCAGAGCGGTTAGCGCATTGGGTTAGATATCCAGTGGTCGCGAGTTCGAATTCTGCCTCGACCGATTTCGTTCACCCACAGCACAAGCATTTATGATTATTTTATGGAATGTAGGAAGATGTATATGTTCTTGTTTAACAAGGATATATTCATTTTTATATAAAAAAAATGCATTGGACCGGGGTCCACAGAGTGAAGGAGCTGTTCCGGTTAGCTCAAGACAGGAACGCCTATGCCAGAGTTGTAGCCGACTTTGGGTGACCTGACATGGCAAAAAAAAGAATTTAAATCATTTTTTATTTAATTTTGTATCAACTGTATATTTTGTCCAGTTATTGTTTGTATACTTTGATTAAAATAAAATAATATAAAATAAAATAAAAGGTATACATATATTTTGAATAGAATATTATTTTAAATATAAATTTTAAAAATCGTGGAGACTTATCAACATGAGATTGATAACTAACGTTAAATCTAAATGTTGAACTTTTTTATGTTAATGTCGAGTAATTGTTCCAGTAGATTGGTCAGATGAATTTTTCATCTTCTTTGACGGTTGATAAACCCTGAATGCAGTTTAACGATTCCATAATGTTGAACTTTATTTAGGTATAAAATGTGAAATCATGATCGAAACAATTATCATGAAAACGAGAACTTTTTGAATCAATTTAATGAAATCATGGAGAAGAAATAAACCGTTCCCTATGGAAAATATATCAGCTCTTCTTAAGGGGGGGACTGCTGCCAACGTACCTACTTTTCAATTTGATATACCATCATTATTTCTTATCAAATCGTTTTGAAAAAATAATTTAGATAGTTTGGATATTAATAAACAAAAATATACCTTAACTTTTTGATAATGTTCTGTATAAATTCTTGTAGAAAAATAATGGCATACCCCGATTTTCAACGTTTATTATATATTTATATTAAACTATAAGGCGTAGAGCAATATATATTTTTTTAAATTAAAGAAGACAAAAATATCTAGAAAAATATGATGTGACGTTGCATTAATGCTTCAGGTTTAGTAAATAAACCTAAAAAACATTTATTTTCCATTCAGCGCCATTGCGTAATAAAAGTTTTATTGGTTTTATATACTTAACCTGATGCGTTAATGCAACGTCATATCATGTTTTTCCAGGTATTTTGTTCTTCTTTAATTTATAAAAAAAAATATTGCTCTATACCTTATATTTTTATAGAAATTTAAGATAAATGTCTAAAATCGGGGTATGCTTATTATTTTCCTACAAGAATATACAGGGTTACAGGTTTAGTCGTACAGAATATTAAAGGACGTTATTATTCAGGTTATTTCTGATGGATTTGATGCTAAATGTTAGGTCCGAAACTAAACCGTTATGGAGATATTAAATTTTAAAGATTTAAAAAAATAAATTTTTTTTTTGGCTATTTTATCATTATTTTACGGATTAGAGGTCTTAGGGTCCGTTTTTTTATGTATCTAGTTAGAGGGCATGTCAATTGATAAAAATGATTAACAAAAACTGAACCTACTACTAACAGCTTAAAAATACAGCTCGACAACAGTTAGAATTAAAGAATTATCACAAAGTGTTTTTAACTTTGAAGCGCTTTGTTTGAAAAAAAAAATATTGAACTTATTCTGAAAATAATTGCAAAAACTTCTATGTTTCTTTAGCTATTCAAAAAGCTATAACAATTGCTATTAATTGTCAAACCATTGACCAAATAACAGTTAAGGTAGTAGAGGGTACATTTTAGTTTGAGGAAAAAGTAGCTAAAATACGTAAACAAAACAAATAAAAAACACAGCAATATTTTTATAATTCATGTTCGACATGGCCGCCGCTATTTCTTACACAAATTGTCATTCTTTTTCTTAAATTACTATTAAACATGAATTATAAAAATATTGCTCTGTTTTTTTTTTGTTTTGTTTACGTATTTTAGCTACTTTTTCCTCAAACTAAAATGTCCCCTCTACTTCCTTAACTGTTATTTGGTCAATGGTTTGACTATTTAATAGCAAGTGTTATATCTTTTTGAATAGCTAAAGAAACGTAGAAGTTTTTACAATTATTTGCAGAATAAGTTCCGTAATTTTTTTTTCAAACAAAGCGCTTCAAAGTTAAAAACACTTTGTGATAATTCTTTAATTCTAACTGTTGTCGAGCTGTATTTTTAAGCTGTTAGTAGTAGGTTCAGTTTTTGTTAATCATTTTTATTAATTGACATGCCCTCTAACTAGATACATAAAAAAACGGACCCTAAGACCTCTAATCCGTAAAAAAATGATAAAATAAACAAAAAAAAAATATATTTTTTTAAATCTTAAAATTCAATATCTCCATAACGGTTAAGTTTCGGACCTAACATTTAGCATCAAATCCATCAGAAATGACCTGAGTAATAACGTCCTTTAATATTCTGTACGACTAAACCTGTAACCCTGTATACAGAACGTAATCAAAAAGTTAAGGTATATTTCCCTTTATTAATATCCAAACTAACTAGGTTATTTTTTTCAAAATGATTCGTTTAGTAATAATGATGATATATCAAATTGAAAAAATAGGTACGTTGGCAGCAGTTACCCTCTTAAATTTGTTTGCATATTATATGATTTTAATGTTAAGCACTGAAATCATAGATTGGGTTTTAAAAAGGAAACAAATTTACCTTTATAGTAAGCTGTAAATAAAACATCATGACGAAATTCATATTATGCATTTTTCATTCATGGAAAATGCATAATATGAATCATTGAAAAGCTCTTTAATATTATAATTAATAAAATTATATTAAAAAAAATGTTACAAATGTATCAGGTTCGCTGTTTTATCTGCCCCACATTTAATCAAGTCAATAATTTTATGGATCGTTATAGAATCCAAGTAGACGCATCCGTTTTATTCTGTAAGAAGTATATAAATATACGCTAAAGAAGTAAAGAGTTGTAGAGTAAAGTGACAAATGATATAGGTCTTTATCACGCAAACTGCAAATTCGACAATGGCATGATCGCATGCATTTACAAGCGACTAGAAATAACTGTTTTCATGTTATACAAACACACAAAATTGTTGTGTAGTATGTATGTACGTCGGAGAAAAATTTTAAAATTTTTTGTTCCAGATTCATAGACTTTTTATCAAATTATATTATGGACACGAATATTTTGAGAACGAACGTCATACAATACCAGCAGATCCCAATAGTGTCCACTTATAAAGCGGAGCTCCTTTGCGCTGTCTGCAGGCGTTTTTTAAGTCCCATATACATACAAAATGGTTGGCGTCGTTGATACAACGGGGAGCTATAAGGGCCCGATGTGATCAGATCAATGGGTGCTTAAGATGGGCTGGTCACATAATCCGAATGGACGACGACAACCCCGCAAAAAGCCTCACATTCTCTATGCCAAAAGGTCCAAGGATGACCAAGGACTCGATGAATGGACAGTGTTGATGCCAATGCTTCCACAATAGATACTAGAAACTGGAGAACGAAGGCAACGGATAGACGGGAATGGAGGAGGCTCCTGGATTCAGCCAAGGCTCACCCAGTGCTGTCGAGCTTATGATGATGATGATGATGATACATATGTACATACATACTATGTATAACGCCATGTCCATCACGGGGTAGGAGAGAGAACTGAACGCAACTTATTTCTATCTTGACACACATTCATAGCTTCGTCAACATCCATACATCGTCTTATTCATGTTCGTCTGTTGTTCACGCTTCTAACGTTTCCGTCTTTCAAAATATCGTTCACATGGACGTGCCATCCCTTCATTGGGCGTCCCTGACCTCTCATTCCATTACTGTTCACAATGTGTATTTTCTTCGTCAGGCGTTCCTCATTCATTCTACCCACGTAGCCAATCCACTTTCACCCTACTAATGACATCTTTCTACATTCTTTGCTACATTCTTTCCTCATGTCTTCATTTCTGACCCTGTCATACATCGTTCTATTGCATATTCTTCTTAGCGATCGCTAAAGTCCCATTGGTCGTACGAATCTGTGTGATTCGTAGCGCAAGCAAGCAAGACCTTAATGATGTCCACAAGTAATGTTGCGAAAACACACTTAAAAGATGAAAGGTGAAGTATCTAACTGTGGAGACTATTCAAAGCCATAGGTTTAGAATAAAAAATTCAAGATATTTCTTAAAAATAAAACAAAATATTATATCTTTGTTAAAATTATAATATAGGTAGGTATCTTTGTTTTAAATTTTGGACACCATTTTTATTTATTTCTTTTTACTATGATTTTTTTATATTTTTTAAATATTTCGTTTCGTCCAAATAACGGGTTGATTGTGTTTGTGAAATATGATTATCGTATTTTTTAATTGTCAAATAAATTATGTAAATCCGGAGAGAATTCAAATATCTTGTGTTTCACATGCAAGAAAACACTTGTGCAATGTTATGCCTTAATCTAATTTCAAAACTATTAAGTAATGGAAAATAGCATTTATACGAAAATAAATATTATACAACTGAAAATATACTTTCTTATAAAAAACGAGTGGGTTGTGGCCAACGCTAAACTCCTCACTATAAAGTCACTCCATAAAGTATTATTTCGTGAATGAGTTTATTCTATTATTTTTTTTTATTTAAATATTTTACTATGAAAACTTGATAATTCTTCAATGCAATTTTAAGTAAGTTTTTTTTTATAAAAAAATGATATGTTCTTCTTGAACAAGTACATATACATCTTCCTACTTTCCCTAAAATAAGCATAAATGCTTGTGCTATAGGTGAACGAAATCGGTCGAGGCAGGATTCTAACCCAATACTCGATTACTAACCCAATACGCTAACTGCTCTGCCATCGACCCATCTAAGTGATGTGTCATTTTACTAATTTGAACTGAGCTTGGGGTCACTTTAAAATATTTGACAAAATATTTCTTTCGACAGTGAGAAAAGAATCATTCTTACCGTATAACATATTTATCACAAAAGGATACAAAAGGAAACATTAACTAAACTTTCGTAATTATTCTGAAAAGTTTTGTTAGTATAAATGTACGGTTTGTCTGTGAGTGCACAAAACAGGTGGTTCGAAGTAGGTAACCAAAAACTTATTCACTATATTTTAGTTACTATTGACATTAAATTTTGTTACAATTTAAAATAAATCAGTGGATCTTCTATCTTGGGTTTCAAACTAATTATGTAGTTAGAAAATTGTCATTATTCGAAATATTTTTTTTTTATATTTATTTATTTATTTTATAAGAATATTACACAATATTTTGACTAAGTAGCAATATATATAACAAAAATTACAGTATTGATACTCTCTCGGTAGAGTTAAAAACTCGTGTTCGAGAGAGGAGTATCGTAATTACATACAGAAAGAAAAATTCAACATGTATGTAGGATCATGTATTGCCAAAAATATGCCCTTTTAATGTTATTTTAAATTTATTTATATCTTTTATTTCTCTAATGGAAGTGGGCAGGTCATTGTAAAATAATATTCCCCTATATGACAGTAATTTCTGTGCTGCAGTTGTATTTTTATTTCTCTAATGGAAGTGGGCAGGTCATTGTAAAATAATATTCCCCTATATGACAGTAATTTCTGTGCTGCAGTTGTATTTTTATTTCTCTAATGGAAGTGGGCAGGTCATTGTAAAATAATATTCCCCTATATGACAGTAATTTCTGTGCTGCAGTTGTATTTTTATTTCTCTAATGGAAGTGGGCAGGTCATTGTAAAATAATATTCCCCTATATGACAGTAATTTCTGTGCTGCAGTTGTATTTTTATTTCTCTAATGGAAGTGGGCAGGTCATTGTAAAATAATATTCCCCTATATGACAGTAATTTCTGTGCTGCAGTTGTATTTTTATTTCTCTAATGGAAGTGGGCAGGTCATTGTAAAATAATATTCCCCTATATGACAGTAATTTCTGTGCTGCAGTTGTATTTTTATTTCTCTAATGGAAGTGGGCAGGTCATTGTAAAATAATATTCCCCTATATGACAGTAATTTCTGTGCTGCAGTTGTATTTTTATTTCTCTAATGGAAGTGGGCAGGTCATTGTAAAATAATATTCCCCCATATGACAGTAATTTCTGTGCTGCAGTTGTATTTTTATTTCTCTAATGGAAGTGGGCAGGTCATTGTAAAATAATATTCCCCTATATGACAGTAATTTCTGTGCTGAAGTTGTATTTTTATTTCTCTAATGGAAGTGGGCAGGTCATTGTAAAATAATATTCCCCTATATGACAGTAATTTCTGTGCTGCAGTTGTATTTTTATTTCTCTAATGGAAGTGGGCAGGTCATTGTAAAATAATATTCCCCTATATGACAGTAATTTCTGTGCTGCAGTTGTATTTTTATTTCTCTAATGGAAGTGGGCAGGTCATTGTAAAATAATATTCCCCTATATGACAGTAATTTCTGTGCTGCAGTTGTATTTTTATTTCTCTAATGGAAGTGGGCAGGTCATTGTAAAATAATATTCCCTTATATGACAGTAATTTCTGTGCTGCAGTTGTATTTTTATTTCTCTAATGGAAGTGGGCAGGTCATTGTAAAATAATATTCCCCTATATGACAGTAATTTCTGTGCTGCAGTTGTATTTTTATTTCTCTAATGGAAGTGGGCAGGTCATTGTAAAATAATATTCCCCTATATGACAGTAATTTCTGTGCTGCAGTTGTATTTTTATTTCTCTAATGGAAGTGGGCAGGTCATTGTAAAATAATATTCCCCTATATGACAGTAATTTCTGTGCTGCAGTTGTATTTTTATTTCTCTAATGGAAGTGGGCAGGTCATTGTAAAATAATATTCCCCTATATGACAGTAATTTCTGTGCTGCAGTTGTATTTTTATTTCTCTAATGGAAGTGGGCAGGTCATTGTTAAATAATATTCCCCTATATGACAGTAATTTCTGTGCTGCAGTTGTATTTTTCTTTGGTATGACGATTTTGAACTTTACTCTACTCGTTACTGTTCCAATAGAAAAAATTTCAGGATGGTTCTGTCTGTGAGCATATATATGTACATAGTTGCAATCGTATTTATGCTCACAATATCTTTTGTTTATTTTTTTATAATGATAATCTTAATAGAAAACACAAATTTTATTAAATGAAATTAATACGAGTATTAATACAGTTTCAATCCACGTATGAGTTAGGAAGGGCCTGAGCGCTTTCGATGGTTATACAATCATCCTCTGAGGCGATAAATAATACTGTCTACTTGTAATAATTTCATTATGACTTTACACTGTATGAACGAAACAACGTTAAATATAAATCAGTTTATTATATTTAGTCAAATAATACAATACAGCAAAAGCATGCATCCAAGGGTTAAATACTGGAGCATTAATGCAACAAGCTGCCTCTAGAATTCTGGCATAGAATTTGAGGAAAATTATCAATTTCACGTAGTTAATTGTTTCTGGAATGTTTCGGTATACGCGTGAAACAAAACGGCTCGCGGTATAATGTTGAACTTGTGTCACGTTCAGAAAACAATGGTGTAATTGCATCGTCTGTTAGTCGTGAAATTAGCAGTGCCATCATCCAGCAAAGATAATGATGCTTTAATAATCGGTTTAACCCAGCAAATGGCTCGGAAAGATTCATCCGATGTAAGTTTTTCAATGCGGGGGGGAGAAAAAAAACTCTCCAAGGAGTACATTTTATTTTCTGCCGCCATCATTCTACCTAATTTGCATGTTAAATACTATCGACTTTACCCCCACACCACCGGACTATCAAATAGATTAAGACATAAAATAACATCTCGAGGAAATCGTTAAAAATTTTAATTGTTTTTAAGAGAAAAAGAACATACATTCTAATTTTAGGAAATGAAAAAAAATGAAAATCAGGAGAAATATCATCATTGACACTACACTTCGATGCAGACCATGGCCTCCTCAAAAAATTGTCTCGATCCTTACATATCGAAATTCAGTATTCTACAAATGGTCAGCTCCATTGCTCTAATATTACATACCATAATATATCTTCCGGTCATCTCAACCAAAAGCTTTCTCACCTTCGTCTTTCTTCAGGATGGGTGCATTTTTATGAAGTACATTTCTATTAGATTCTGAAACAAATACACTGAAAAAAAATGTTCACAGTTTCATGTTAAAATTAACCGAACTATAGTGACTTTGTTTTGTGCAACCAAACTATAAATACAACATAATATTTAGAGTGCTTCCATATTACAAGAATTTTCTAAAGAATGCAAAAATGCACTGAAATTTATAACGTGACGTTGGTTTTATTTGTAGTAGGTAGAGATATTTGCATGGTTGATTTGATTAAATAATGTTCTTTGTGTTAGGTGAGCTTGCAAGTACCAACCTACCAACATATTTTTTCATTCGTTTGGAATTTCGTTCCGAACCAGAAACGGTCTAGTTAGAACTCAAGTATATTTCGTTCGCCAACAGGATAAAATCCAGAGTTTTTTTTTATCGCGTGCTACCTCCTGAATTAGGGCTTCGCAGGGCATTGGAAAGGTATTGTGTAACGAATTTTCGGAAACGGTAAACACAAATAAGAACGAGGAATAGGCAAAGTCGTAAAAGCGGAGTTGCACGATAGAGCCGACCAGAGTATTAAGCGGAAATTTATTGTGCACTGGCAACATTTCTCGTGGATTTAGTTCTTCGCTTCATTCGATGCCCATACCTCACTGCCCTGGCCTCGGATCTGGATGACTAAACATTTAACCGGGGCAAATTCGAGATCTAATTTTACCAACCCTTAGGTACGATTTGGAAGAACACGTTTGTAGATTATTTTATTTTGTTTTGTAAACACACTGTCTTAATTACAAGTAATAGAAGAATAATTAAGTACTCAATTAGATGGCCAATTAAATTTACAGAAATAATCACTTGTAAGTAAATTGCAGACAGATTTATAAGGAAAGGAATACGGAATTGAATGGATAGAAAAAGAGAAGAGCTTGCGAATAAACTACTCACTAGAAGCCGCAGAGACTTTCAGAGTTTAATTACTGAGGGTTTTAATTTAATAATGGTCATATTAAAGAGATCTAGGGGAATAGTCTTTGAAGTGGTCCAGGCAAGTAAAGTGGTCATTGAATATTACACAGAAATTAAGACGTCGCCATAGATTTAAACCAATAGTAACTATTCATTAGCCGACGACATATTAAGAATATTCTTCTAATCTAAGTCAAAATAACAATGCGATAACCCATATTAGTATTTTAGCATACCCACGTTATGAAATGTTTAATAATGTTGATATTTTTGAAAAAAAAAATGTCATTCAAAGCTTAAGGTGGCCACTTTACCGGTCCTTCCAATTCTAAAAAAAACACATTGTAATTGTTGCAAGTTCTGTGAATAAATGCATGCTATAAATAAAAAAATATTCCTAGGAGATCACTGAGATTCGCCAATACCTTTTATATAAATATACTTCGGACCTGCTTAATGTATTACAGACCCATACCAAGAATGTGTAGACAGTATAACGATATTATAGAACTCCATATAATAATTAAATCCATGATATGGGTAATCGTGAGGGTTTTGATTTCGCCGGTCGGACCAGACTTGCCCCCCTGATTTTGACGTGTTTGTGTATTCGCTCTTTGCTTTTAAGAAAAAAAAAAATATTCGCGCGTGTTGTTTTAAGAAGGTCTCAGTGCTATTTTTTTTTTATTATTGATACCAAAAATACAAAATTACAATGTAAGTACAAAAAAAAGAAATATCAGAAAAATATGGTTTGGTTTGTACCACCTCACTAGGCCAGGCCGGTTCGGAGGTGGTTGATTTTATACACTATTTTTTTTTTATTATTTATTAGGCAATTCACACAATATTGTATGATTTGTGCCATAATTGTATTTACAGAACACTCAAACTTAAATATAAACAAGACATACACTATGAACAGTATCAAATAAAAGAAAGACACTTAACACTAAAAATAAACATAAAATATCAAAAAGTACATTACAGAAGGATATTATTTTTAACAATAAATTTTATTAGCTTACGGTACACATTATTTTTTTTGAGAGCTAGGAGGTGAGCAACATTAAAAGGTCTAGAGATTTCACTAAATTCGTTGTAAAGATTACCAGAAGACTGGATTGGGCACGAAAAGAACAGATGATCCAACGTTTCTATGTCGTTTATGTATTTATATACATTATTTGATTGTAATCAATTTGAAGTTGACTTTTCTCTAACTTATGTGACATTTATTTTACTAGGTACTTAATTTATGTATTTCTTTAATTCGGCTTATGTTACTTGTATAACTTATGTAACTGATTTCATTTTTTTATTTAACTTATGTAGGTACCTGATTTTTTTTTTCTTAAATTTTTGTTACTTGGTTTTCTCGTATTTATTTATTTTATTTATTTATTTTTATTTAGTACATCAATATAAAGAAAATATACCAAAGATAACTGCTTCACTAGACAGAGTCTATTCCGAAGCAACTGTCAATAAAGTTGTTTGTTATTATTAAGTTATTAGTTTGTAACTCTTACTTGTGTATCTTACGTGTGTGATTAAATATGAGCTCAAGTCATTTTGTAATGTTGTGTGCATCTATAATTAGACGTCCAGCATTCATAATAATAAACAATGTTGTTTTCTTTTTATTGTAAGCTGGATGTGTGTCGAAGTACCCATTTATAAATAAATAAATATATGGTTTAACATATTGGTAACTTAAATGGCAGTGTATTTCTAGTGTGACCATTGAATTATATGTACTACGTACGTACATATAAATCAATGAGTGTGACGATATGTGCCATGAAATGATATTCAATTAAGTAAGTCAATGGAGTTTATTTTGCTATTTATCAATTAATGTAAGTAAAACATTTTTATTTTCTTCTTCTTCTTCTTCTGGTGCCCTGTCAGGGACCTCTGACGTTAGCAATCCCTCTGGCGAATCCCCTTCTTTCATGCCCATATAGCCATTTTCGGTCACAAAATTTTCAAAGTAGTCACAAGTAGTCGCAGTGTCTGAAAGTGTAGTAACAGTTACCACACTTTGTGACCGAAAAAATTCGGTAACAAAGTGTGGACTTTGTGTCGACACCGTGTCGACACAAAGTGTACGCATTGTGTAGACTTTCATTCTATACACTTTGCGACTAGTTTGCGACTAGTTTGCGACTAGTGTACACTTTGGGAAAAAGTGTAGTAACGTGTGGTAACAGTGTGGAAACATTGTTACCAGAATATTTAAATCTACACACAATGTGTGGTAACGTTACCACACTGTTACCACACTTCTAGTCGCGATCATTACAATGCTAAATGTAAAGAAAATGTCATAACTTCTCAAACTGTTTCGATAGAGTGCCACGTATTGTCATCAAAATTGCATTCATTATGAGCAAACAACCAAAAACCAAAACGATTCCGTCAGTCATCGACTTTCTACAGAAAAGTGAAAAAGTTAATTAATTTATAAAACCTAACTCCAAGTAAATATTTTTATTTACCTATTTAAATATTTCATTTCCAAATATATGAGCGAAATGTGCTCTTAGTTTGTGATACCTTTCTAACTATGTTTAATTAGTTCATCTAAAGCCGTATTCGTATTTATCTGATGTGAATAAATAGTAATGTGTATTGATTGTCTACCTTAACAGGAATTTTTCCTACTTAGTTTGGAAATAGAATTTTTTTTTTGAACACTTAACATGATACCTCGAATACCTACATCATTATATTTTCATACTTTATTATTACATCTGTATTTTTTTTAATTATTTATAATCAGAGATACATATATTTACCTGCGTGTAGCCGCGTGAATATTCTTTCATGCGTGCTGCCCGGAATATCTGTCCCTCAGTTCTGAAGAAATCTGTCTCCTTCCAGTCCCTCGTTGACCTTCTTTTAAAAATTAATTCATGATTTTCATAACCCGTTTCGTAGTTTCAATTATTTAGGAATCACAAATAAGTTACCTATTGAATTTTTTTTATATTTAAATTTTGTATATTCTGTTTAAACTTTCGATATTTTAGATTCTCGTTTTATTTTTCATGTGAGAATTGGGCCCATTGTCGAACTGGGCCTCATTCTTTGCATGACCCTGCTGTTGGGTTGCAACGCCACTGGTCTTAATTATATGTCCCACTAGGAAAATTTCTGTTCTGGTATTTTTATTCTGTTGTAATTTTTACATAGAAGATAATTGGGAGAAAGCAGTCAATCAAAAATATATGAAATAAAAAAAAATACATTTATTTTATTTGATTTATTTGGGAGAACAGACAGCATTATAATCTTATACATACGCCATTATTGTTACGTTACGCCAAGATTGTTTCCTCGAATTAAAAAACATACATTGCCTTATTATAATAAAAACAAATTAAAATACATACATAAGACTTATAATTTGATCGGTAATTTGTTCATCTTATAAATGTCATTCTTTGTGTGGCGACCATATTGCCGTTTTGTAATATCTCCACATTTTATATTTTATAATTTTTTTAAAGTTTTTTTTGTGTGATTTGTTATTAACGCAGGCTGCAAACTGATAATAATTATTAAAATTATCCTTATTTTAAAACATGCCACATTCTGGCTCATGCCACTTAAAATATTTTTCGTCTCACAGATCCAGCCTGGAAACACAATAATTAAAAACTGTTTCCAACGGGAATCGAACCCAGGACCTTTAGCTAAAGAGTCAGATACCCAACCCACTGAGCCACGAATGCCGACGAAGACGAAGGTATTATTTTAATCTGTATAAAAAAATGTTTCGCCGTACCCAATTATTTTTATTACATAGTTAATGAATATTTGATTTCAAATAAGCTAAATATAATAAAGAAACTATTTTGATTGTTTTACTGAACTCGAGTTGCTCTTATTTTATGTCATATTTTTTTCTACTTTAATGGTTTTACTCAATTGGTTTTAATTGGTATATAATAATAACAATATTAATGATATTTAATATTAATAAAAAAATAAGTAAGGCAAATAATAACACTCAATTATCATTTTTACCATTATACATTTCCTCAAAAGAATTAGCGGATCAATGCGTAGATTGTCAATTATTTAATTGATCTAAATAAAATGTAACAAACGCACCGATTAAGCGATCAATTGGGAATAATTCACCCATCCAGGTACTTAACAAATCAAAAGATATTAAAAATAGTATTTTACTGAAAGTCGTATCAGAAATGATATGAAATTTTTGTTCTATTAAGCCGTAAATTGTATTAAATAAATAAATATAAGAAAAATGATAGTCAGAACCAAGAATGAATGAAAGTTTGACAAAGTATAGGGAAGAAAAGAGTGAAATGAATGATCAGTATCGTCATTGATCTAATTATGTCTACGAGTTGATGCATATGCATTTATTGGATAGAGCACTGAATGGCAACAAAGTTAAATGTAGCGTTAGGTTCTCTCTGCCTACCCAAATAAACTATCGACGGAAAAATATTTATCCTCTATTGTATGTTTTGTATTCACTACACACAGTTTTGTATATTTTGCACAGTATTAATCTCGTCTCATAGTGACCTGTACTCAAGAAGTTAGAGAAAAGACCAATAAAGCAGCCGCTAGTTCAGGATGTCTCAAAAATATTATCTGGCATAACAAATACATAAGAACGGATAGTAAGGTCAGAATTTATATGACATGTGTTAGACCAATCATGACATATGCGGTGGAGACAAGAGCCGACACGACCAGAACCAAAAACCTCCTACGAACATCGGAAATGAAGTTTTTAAGGGCTATCACAGGGAAGACGCTTAGGGACAGAATTTACAATGACGACATTAGGCGGATCTGTTATACCAAGGACGTCATACGATGATGTAAAGCTAGAAGAAGATTCTGGAGGGAAAGATTCTGTGATGTCAACACGATGGACGCATCTCGAATCCATAGCGGCAAACGAAATCCCACCGTGGCAACGCCTCCCCAGAAGACCACTGAAGAGGTAGATGGATAGCTGGACCTTATCAGCTTCACAGGAATAGCTTTCTCGAAAAACAGTTCTACGATATAATATAAGAAGAAAAAGAAGAAGAATTTTTGTTTGGTCGTTTTGAAGTTGATGTTGGTATGTATTTGGCATAATAAAGATGTATGGTTTAAGTATACCTACACATAGTGAACTATTGAGTATGTACATATTTAAGTGTATGTGTGTGTGTGTATTCGTACAATAGTATTGGTAGGTTGGTAACACTCTCCATCATTCCCAGAAATCCCGCCGTCCCTGCCAAAATATGTGGATGTCAATTAGACACGCTCCGATATTAACTCAAAACAGAAGTCCAATCCGCGCAGAGGGAACGCGTGGTGATATCGTATTTAAATTTATTTATTTAATTTCATTTCTGCCACACATTTATTTTCTTTTGTAGACGTTTGTCCTTATCGTTGATTCGATTTCAGGTGGAAAACAATGGCAGTTCTCACACTTTTTTTTTTAAATATACTACAAATAAAGAATAAATAAATTCACATTCCATTAATCGTTAATCTTTTATCATTTTGTATTAATTATTTAATTTATTTATTTATTTCATGTCCAACAACGGGTATAAATTATTAATTTAAAAAATCAATTAATAAATGAATATATAACAAAATGGGATATTTAAAAAGACAATTTTTTTTATTTACGACGTCATTATCTTTAAACCATAAAAGGTTGTCAAAAATTGATCTACCTAATTAGAAAACTCAAAAAATACATTTTTTTAGTAATGTTGTAAATCCCTCATTGCTAACATTTTCTTTCGACGAAATGTATTTTATTTCATTTATTTATTATTTAATTTTTTTTAATTTATTTATTTTTATTACACAAGATAATAAATTATATTGATATATAATTTATTTTTTGCTATAAGTATTTTTTATTATTTGTGTTTTGTTTATATATTTTGTTTTTATTTGACTAGATTTGAATCGTCACATTATAAAGATACACTTTTTATGTACAATTGATGTTGGTCACATTTCAGGAGTCATTCTTTTGAAATGCATTAGCCACGGCAGAGGTTTTATTCTATTGTGGGGCATTGCAGGTACAATTCTTGTGATGTCTATCAATTTAAGTATATATATAAATAAATAAATAAATAAGCAGTTTTTTAATCGGAATATTGTTTAAGTTTTACGATTAAAAAACGAAGATTTGAATTTATTCAGTACCTACAATACATCAGATAAAAAATCAACTCTATACGTGATATAATTAACACTATTCATAATTCAATATGTTATGTTGTATCATTTCAATATTAACTTTTTTATTTTCAAATAGTTTGAAGGCCATTATTTAAAAATATAATAGTTACATGAATGGGTTTTAATTTATCAATCTGTAAAATTGATCACCTTAAAATTTAAACGAAATTGATATATCAGCACATTAAGTCTACATGTACCTAATATACGTTCATACATAATTAATTATAGTTCATGGCTAATATTTTTAGTACATCGTATTACTTCCCATTATTATTGTAGAAGCGGAGAGTTTTGTATGTGGTAGAAAATAAAAAAAATATTTTTAAAAGAGGCAGATAATTTTTCTTATAATAATAATGATAAGAATAAACTCTTCCCTGCACTCTGCGCAAGTATCGAGTTTATTGTAATATGGCAATTTCTTCCAACTAACTAGTATTTCTAGCCCAGAGAAGCAATATTAACGTGAGAAATTAATTTAAATAATCATCTGGTTGGTTGGAAGAAATTTCCATTAGGCAATAAGCCCGCCAGTGTACAAGAGGATTCAAATAAATAAATAATGGATTAAAGGAAATATTGACGATAGAACGGAATATCTATGTATTACCTCGTACAAATATTAATTTAAATGAAACGCTTATTGAAAGCTAACCATCTAAATGGCTTTAAAAGTAGGATGCAGAGCAAGAATATGTAGAACTCTTATTTGACACATCATAGGAGTATGTAGAACACTAATTTGACACATCATAGGAGTATGTAGAACGCTAATATCAAACAAAAGACATCGACCAAGAGCCAGTACCTACTGCCAGATTAACGTCATTGTATAAAGGCTGTTTTTTCGTAATGGGATACCCTAGCAGGCTACAACGATTGAATAATATGAACCCTGAGTAGTGGTGTCTTTCAGAGATTCAGCCTTCAAAAATATTGGAAATTGTTTTTATTTTGACAATTATTTAACATCTCAATAGAGACGAAGTTGGAATATTATAGAAGAAACAGGAACTCAAGGCACATACAGGGCTTACGACCTGTCATCGGCTGGTTTACGTGTTTACTTTATGCGACTGCGCGATGTTAACCAATTTTGCAACTTCTTATTGAGTTCCCTTAACAATGCAATTTTTGAAAGTTCTATATATTTTAATGATGCGAAATAGATCGTTTGAAAATAGGACATTTTTAATATTGCGCCCTATGAAGTAACAAAGAAACCATTTTGTAACGCCATCTATTGAGAAGTTGTTTATTTCGTAAACAATGAAAGCAACAGTCCTTATACATGAAGTGACAGTGATCTCGCACAGATGTCACCCCTGAACTGCGACAGAAATATTATTTAATGGTACTGCCTCCCTGACTAGCCAGCTGGTTTAAAATGATTGGACTAACACCAATTTATTTATTTTATTTTAATATTTTGTTTTTTTTTTTAATATATAACGCAACTGGCTCACGCCAGTCGCAATTATAACTACAGACAAACCTAACCAACCTATTATTACCAAACTTTTGTAGGTTAGGTTTAAAAATCTGTGTAAATCCTAGGTTATCCTAGCTGGTCAGGGAGGCAGTACCTTATTTAATTTTTGGCTTGTTTACTTACTTGTACCAATGTGTATGTGTATGCGTGTATGCAACTTTCAAAAAAAATTCGATTGAAATTGGTGTTCTAACACGTCAGTTGTATGAAGCGTTATAGTATAAAGCTTTATTTTTTTTTTAATATTTACTACTAAGACTATTAGACACTTCCCTTCAAATCAAATCCCTTAACCGAGACATAACAATTTATTTAACTCTATTATTATTAATTTAGCTTTTTGATTTTTACTTGCATGGCATTCTTTAAAATTAAAATTATTTTTCCGATAAATTTTTGCAGAGTTAAATATTGCCCACAATCGACTTGGTGTTTTTTCAATCATTTGCACCTACAAATTATATAATGGTTTGTATATTAATCACTCCGTCTATTTTTACAAATGACTACTGTTTTTTTCCTCAACTTCGTGTTGCTGTCGTGTTATAAAAACCGTATCTATTCGAATATTATTTTGTTTAAATAACCAAATAAAAGATCAATGATTGATGATCTATAATGCAAAGATTTAAATAAAAATGAATATTAAGAATGTGCCAAGGACACTTCCATAAAATATATAAAAATCGTTAGAATATTTTTTTTATAGTTTAATACCAAAATAATTTTTATGAAGTATGAGACTTTAAAGAGACATTGAAGTGTTATACCTATTAAGTTTTTGAAAATAAAACAAAATTGATAACGATTCTACGTATATTTTTTGTGTACCTATCAGGACGACACTCTCGGCTGACTAGGCCCGTATCAAATTGAAAATATAAAAACAAAGATTTACTCAAAAGCAATTAGTGTGAAAAGTCATTTTAAATGGAATAGGTAGTAAAATACCATTTAAAAATCATGTTTTTTTATATTCTTACTATACAAAAATTGTAATGTAAAGCTGCTTAGAAATTTATCACCATAATCTAAAAAACGTAATTGAAATAATAATTTGTTGAGAGTTGTAAAAAAATAGTTTCAGGTCATATTAATGGAAAAAAAATGTTCCACGTTCATACGGAGATAATTTATTTCAATTTATTGATCCAACTGCAATAAAACTAGGAATATGGTTAGTTGTTTTAGTGACTCCTAAAAAGCATTAGCATACTAGTTTAAAATTTTCTCAAAAAACACTATAACTACATATTGTTCTAATCAGAGTTTTTGCCTCATGCTTTGATAACAATTTTGATGATGTATCAGATGAAAGACACCTTGTCATAATTTTTATATTACAAGTCTAACTACATAATGTTTTAATCATAGTTTTTGCCTCATGATTTGATGACGATTATGAAGCTGTCTCAGATGAAGGGCACCCTGTTATTATTTTTATATTACAAGTCAAGTGATTATTTATTGTTGAAATAAATTGACAAGTGTGATGGGTTTAAAGTTAAAATTACACCATCGACATCCGAAATTCCTTTTGATCCGAATATGACTCATTACTTAGAAATAAAACACCTAAAGGATAAAATTAATCGATCAAAATTATGAAATTATAACGAGTATAAAAACAGTTTAAAAATAAATATAAGTTACAATGAGGCTGAGCGCTTTCGATGATTAATTACTAAAGTTGTGTCCATTTGATCAATGCTGCTCTAATGAAACACATAAAAAGATGAAATAGTTCCTTGAAAGTCCGTCACTGGTAATATTTAACAGGAACGTCTCGTTGACATCCTGAAGATGTTTTGTGTGAATATTTCATTGCATGTTATTAACTTGTTTTGATATTATTATTCTTCGGGCGCATTCGCTTTGGTTAAGTTGGGAGAGACGTTTCCCTGTCTTGTATTTTAACTTTGAAGGTGAAATGTAGTGACGTACTTATTAGGTACTTACAAACATAGTTTCATTTGGTTTTCCTCGAATCGTACCTATACACCATGAGTCATTAACACCTGACTCATGACTTATGTTCAAATTTTATTAAACTAAACAAGATATATTCAGTCACCATTTTTAACAATGATGGAATAACGACATTGAATTGTGCTACTAACAGCTTTATCGTTTTTTTGTTATTTTTATTTTTGTTCTAAATGACTGAGATCAGATCTGTTTATCAATTTCTCACCCTGATAAAGAAATAATTAGGATATCAATCAAAAAAATGTTTTTGAAATGGTATAATAATAACTGTATTTCTTCTGATAATAATTGTTCTGTGTGGCTTGAAGTATGTACCTATGTAGCTGCATAATACCTCAATCATACCATCAGATTTGTTTTTGAATAAATACCATCTAACTTCATTTTAAGATGTTTAAAAACTAAAAAGGGTGTGGTAGTTTAGCTGTGTCTGAAAATTACTACGCAGATTAAAAATAAAAATATTTATTAATTGAGACTTACGGCAAACAAGAAAAAAAGGACAATTGGAACATCTTCAAAAATCCCCAAATTCCCATCAACCTGAAACGGAAGGTATATGAGACCTGTGTACTGTCAGTAGCTACTTATGGCTTGGAGACTATGACAATGACTCAGAAAAGTGCTGAAAAACTAAGAGTCACCCAAAGAGCCATGGAAAGAGCCATGTTAGGATTAAGTCTGAGAGACAGGGTGCGAAATGACACCATCAGGGAAAGAACAAAATTGGTTGATGTCGTCCACCGCATTCTTACCCTGAAGTGGAGATGGGCGGGCCACGTGGCTAGATACCCCGAAGACCGATGGCCAAGAATAGTGTTGGCTTGGAGACCGAGAACGACAGTCAGAGGTGTTGGAAGACCGCCAATGAGATGGTGAGATGACATCAGCCGTTATGCTGGTGCCAATTGGTTGCTCAGAGCACAGGATAGAGTGGCGTGGAAGGAGATGGAGGAGGCCTTCGTCCAGGAGTGGACGGGATTGGGCTGAGAAGAAGAAGAAGAAGACTAATAACGCATCATCTTATACAATAAAGTAAAGAATTTGATTCTTCGTCTGCGTCTTATACACAATTATAGTGCTAGGTAACATATCTTTATATTTCATGTTATAGCATGGTTATATTCAATTTGATGTCCATAACACCTTGTTTTTCAAAATTATTAAAATATTACCTCCTTTATTCTTTTACGCCAAGCAAATTTCTCAAATAACGAAACAACATTGTTGGTATAGAATTTCTTCACATACGATAAATTCAGGTCATCCATTAATTTCAAAAGCATCGCAAGGATTATGAATTCATTGTTGTAAGATTTCTCACACAAAGTACTGAAATCTTTTGATGACAAGTAATAAAACAACAAAACATGACAAGATGCACATAATTACAACTTGGGACTTAAGGTTTTACAAGAAAACATGACTGGAAACACGCTCGAAGAAATGATTGAGTTGTATGTAGGTATCCAGTTTCTAATAAAAAAATATTCATTGTACATTCGTTATTCAATGTCGAGTCGAAAAAAAACTGCTGAATATTTCGTAGTCATAAATTCATTGTTCAATTTGTTTAAATCGTTTGTATAAAGCAACTAAAAACATGTGAAGAATCACGTAATTTCAAATATCGCTAATAAAAGAACATGACATTGAACAAGCTCACAGAAAATATTTATTACATGAAACACAGATTTTTCTAAGTACAGGTTCATTGTTTTTATTACTCACAACCCCAAGGGGATATAGTGGGAAGTTATGAATTCGAAATTTATAAATATTTTTATTGCAGATGATCAACTTAGTATTACGCTGAGATTGTATTCTGAAAGTTTCATCATAATGTATCTGTGTGTGTGCGCTGTGTAGGTATTATGTTCTGTGAACTTTGTACTATGTAGCATCATTCATAATTCGTCTTAGAACGTCCTCTTCGCTCATTTTCTAGAGGTGTTCGGCCCAGCTGAGTCTTCCGATTTTTATTTCATTCAAGATGATAGAATCCTTGTACAAATCACACAGTTCCTGGTTGTATCTAATACGTCACAAATCGGGCCGTAGATCCTTCTTAGTACTTTTCTCTAAAAAGTTTCCAGGGATTTTTCATCAGTTTTAGCCCAGGATTCCGAACCATAAGTGTTGTGCTATTTATGATATCGGTCGTACAGGATTCGAACTCACGATAGTCACACCACTGGATTATTAACCCAGCGCCCTAATCACTCTGCCACCACACATCTAATTTTTTTTTCACATGGTTCTTTAAACAAATCACGATATGATGCTTACTTTATGATAAGTCTAATAAACAAACTCAAATTGTATTTGTATTTATCAATAAAATCATGAAAATATTATGATTTGTGTAATTAATAAATTTTATATTATTTCATACAATTTAACTTTCAATTAATCTACGTATATAAAAAGGGATTGTACATATTCATTGTGTTCCTTATTGTTTTTAACTTAAAAAATCTAAAATTTTTTATTCAATGTCGAAGAATCTTACGATGACAAATAATGAAGCAACAGAAAATATAATTACGAACATCACTAAGACGAGAACATGACTGCCAACACGTTCAGAAATTAAAAAAAAAAGTGTTGCATTTCAACATGAAACGAGTAGCGTAAGGACGTCCGCAAATTTTCACAGAATTTAGAGTCGTTATCTCGGGCAATTTTTTATTTTCATTTTTCGAATTCAAACTTGTGAGGTAAACTCTAGAGAGAGGGAGTATGAGAGAGTCATGTGCAATAGAGAGAAGAGAGAAAGACCTCCCAGTCTGTAGGTAATTAACAGCATCAGGTGCTTGGGAGAAGTATCGCTTGGTATGAGATCAAAGGGAGCGAGTTATTAATATTTGCCGACGCTTATTTGAGAGTAATTTTTCATGGTATTCCACTGACGTTTTTGGCATCACTCACCAACTCTTCACAATTCAAGATGGATCTTGATATAATGATGTTCTGGCCAAAAGAAAATATGTATTTATTTTAATTTTTAATACACTTTCGTTTCTTGTCTTTGTTGATCTGCACTACTTCTTATGATGTTTATTTTTCAGAAATAAATTGAAAGAGTAGATGCTTAATTTTTTTAAATATTTTTTATCGTTTTTACGGGATTGAGATCCGGGTAATCGAAAGATTGTAAGAGCCGGGTAATCGAAAATAAAACAGGCTAAATAAAATCCCCAATAGTTCAGCAATAGTCAAGATTAATCTCGCGAAATACTAAGGTCCTAATATACAAAACTCTTCCCAAACAAGTCTTAACATACGGAGCGGAATGTTAGGCAGTGACTAAACAAGACGAAACTATGTTATTGGTGTTTTAAAGGAAGATATTAAGGAAAATCTTGGACCCAACTGACGATGGAGGAGCCTGGAGAGTACGGTATAATCATGAGCTTGAGGCAATGTACAACGAAACGAATGTAGTCCAATTTATTAAAATTCAGCGCCTACGATGACTTGGACATGTTTGCCAGATGGATGCTGACCGTATTCCTAAAAAGGTATCAGACACCTGTCCCGAAGGTAGAAGAAGTAGAGGCAGACCTAGGTTGAGATGGCTGGACGACGTGCTGTGCGATATAAGAGAAATGGACCTGATTAATTGCAGAAGATTGGCGGTCGATAGGGAGGGATGGTGACAATTTCTGAAGGAGGCCAGGGTCCGTAGCGGACTGTAGTGCCAGTGATGATGATATGATAGTTCAGCAATGAGGTTCACAACCCATTCTGTATGAAGCGCCTTTACAGGTGAGTCGAGACTGGTGTGTGGAGATGAAAGAAGCACATGTCATGCTTCTTTTCATCTACATTTATCATATAAGATGATAATATAAGACAGTTTGGCTTTATGTTCTCTTTGCCGAACCGAAATATGGTAACGGCATGATGGTACGATTATGTGGAAATATTTTATTTAAATTCTAGCGATTAAAATGTTTTGCGCTATTTTTTGCAGATAAACGCTGGCGATAAAAAATGAATAAGTAAGTTAACCAATCTTTGAACCAATCGGTTTTTTCGTTTCAAATAAGTATTCATTTATAGCAGTTGCCAACAGCGACGCCATTACGATTTTTTGCCATGTTGTCATATCTATAAAAGCCACCTGACGAATTTGAAAGATCGGGACACGAGATACCTCACAAAAAGATATCCGATCAAACAAGAGTTGTGGTGAGACTAATGACGATAGGTGTGGCTCTTTTTTTGCAGTGGCTTGATTTCATTTGCCAATTTGTCATAAACGTGGTCGTATAGTGTGACGTGCTAGGTGCCAAGCCGTCTAGAGCGGCATTACTAATACAAGTGTAAAAAATATGTATAACAGACATGCAGTTTATGTGATGTCCAATATACATACGTATGTATCATATCTATAATAGACACACTAGCACATGGACGCGGTTGAGAGATAATTGGTTATTTTGCATGTCGATAGATGTCGACACTGATGCCAAATTAAAACGCAATGATGATGATGATAATATTAATTTGAAAGGTTTAATTTAATTCAGAGTTTCGAGGGAATTCGGCTATTGAAACAATTAGAAGTTGTTTGGGTCGGTAACCGCATTAATTAATGGCTTTGATCGTGTACTGAAAGTGTGGTCGTACAAAGAATATTTTGTAATTGCGTAATTAAATTTGTTGGAAAAAACTTCGACATCCTTGAAAAGTTTTTCTTGATTAACTAATCAATACATTTATTTATTCATTAACTTTTACCAAATAAACAAATTCAATGGAATAATTTTCGAAATCGGTATGTGATTTGTCTCAAGTTTTTCTGAAAAAGAACATTCTAATACATATTTTATTTCATAGTTGGTTTCTAAGATATTTCATCGTGGCATTCGATGCCTCTGTACATTTATCAAAGAAAAGAATTTCAGTATTACAATATATAGAACTTTCAAAATTGAATTGATAGGGATCTCATTAAAAGGCATAATTGGTGAACGTTGCGCAAGCGCATAAAGTGATCACGTAAACCAGCCGATGACAGGTCGTTAGCCCTGTAGGTGCCTTGATTTCCCGGTTCTCCTACAATAAATATTCCAACTTCGTCTCTATTGAGATAATTAAAAATCTGTTAAAAAATATCTTTGACTCCCGACAGGGAAAAAAATCCAATGTTTGCGCATATGCAATAAAAAAAAAATATTCGATTACTTACACATTGGTACAAGTAGGTAAATAAGACAAAAATGACCTTATAAGTCTGGCGCAATTCAGGGGTGACTTCTATGCGAAAAATGCATTGTCACCTCAGATATAAGAATTGTAGCTTTCATTATTTACAAAAAACCAATTCTCTCAATAGATGGCGTTCCAACAAAATAAATAAAAATAATAAGATTGTTGTTCATAATTTCACCCAAAGATGGCTGTAGTAAAAATTCCTTATTTTCAAGCGAAAAGAATTTCAGTATTACAATATATAGAACTTTCAAAATTGAATTGATAGGGATCTCATTAAAAGGCATAATTGGTGAACGTTGCGCAAGCGCATAAAGTGATCACGTAAACCAGCCGATGACAGGTCGTAAGCCCTGTAGGTGCCTTGATTTCCCGGTTCTCCTACAATAAATATTCCAACTTCGTCTCTATTGAGATAATTAAAAATCTGTTAAAAAAAAAACTTTAGTTAACATTTATCTGAAAGCATTTATTTCAAGATGGTTTAAAAGAGTGTGCAAAATGAATGACAAATCGTTACAATCACAAATCAAATAGAGATGCTATTCGGAGTTCGTAGCGAAATTCCCATTTTAAATTTGTAGTGCAATGAAAAAAAAATTGAAGACACTCTATTCTAAGTTTTCTTCGCGTTGAAATAAAAGAAAATAAATATCTATTTATCAGAACTTAAAATGTATTATTATTTTGATATAAACTGTTTAACATTGAAAATATTTAAAAACAATAAAATATAATTATTGCATCACAATAAAATATAAGTTTTAACCGGAAACTCATAGTTTTGATTTTTTTGTATGAAATACAAAATCGTTCAATTTTACCAAAAAATAAATTGAACAAATTCCGCAAGTTTCAGACCTCAATTGGTTGGGAAGTTAGTTAAAAATCAATTGCGAAATTCCATTGTAGACAGACACGTGATGTTAAAGAAAAGCGTGGTTTCAATATCATACGATAAGCATCAAAGCAAACAAGACTTATTTTAAATAAATCAATCCATCAATATTAAAAAATAATAGTATGAAATGTAGGATCAGTCCATCTTATTGAATTTTATACAAACACTTTTTAACATATCCTCGCCCACATAATATCCTACACATCGAACATTAATTTTTTATACCAAAATATATTATTTGACACTTAATTATATTTACCTGAGAATAAGTACCTACCCTATTGTTTTTATACCCATGTCATACTAAATGTACTTACCGTTTTAAAATTAACGAATAAAACATAAATAAGTATTTTTATGCGTTGGATTAGTTTTGTCAAATTTTGTTTTATTTAGATAATATTGAGTCACCTTGGCAAAAGTAATCGGTTATAAAAATTGAATCCGTGGAAAAATATTTTGTAATATTCTACTCGTTAATTAATATTTATCAACCTTGTTGTTTTTTTGCAATCAATTAGACAATGCTGAAAAAATGTAAAATAGAACATCTCTTCACAAGGGATTTTGTGTTCATACAATAAACAGCTGCATTTTTTACATCAATTGAGATTATGATGGATTAAATTAGTATTTAACCAAATATGTACCGCACGATGCAAAATAATAATATTTCTGTTGAACTATAAAGTAATTAAAGTGTTTATTGATAAATTACTTAAACAACTCGAGTGAATTGTTATTTAAACAGCATGGTTCATGTTTTGGTGTCGCATAAGTTGCCTATTTCGAGTTAAGCTTATGATTGCGGGGCGGTTTTGATCCGGTGCCAAACGAGTCTGGCCCTTGACCGCTAGGCCAAGTTTAAGTTTAAGTTCGGGCGTCGGCAGCGTCGGGACGTCGTTTTCAAATTGGGTTCAAATCGACAGCGTGATTTTAAGTCATAACATTATTTTATTTTGCAAAAGTTTAAATTTTTTTCTTGATCAATATTTAAACACGTAAAAGTTGTAATTTATTTTTTTAAACATTTTTACACGTCATGTATAACGTTGGATATTAACAAGAATATGTATTGACTAATCAATGTAGTGAATAACTCACGTTAAAAGTTAGTAAATATGATAATATGCAGAGACATACTATCACGCTATTTGGGCTAGACACAAAAACGTACTCCACACTTTTCTATCGTGATTTTTACACTTTGATAGAAAATTAATCGCGCCATATAGTAGGTATGTTTTTTTATATTTTAGTTCATACGCATCTTTCAACTGCCTCTAATTTAGACGTCGTATATCGCTTAATATTGTGCAATGAATGAATACATGATTAAACTAAAATAAATTATTAAGTAATGTGTTAGTAAGAGGTAGCTATCACGTGCCTTAAAATGTGTTTATACGTGTACATATTTATATTTATTTATTTAACATAATATTATGTTCCAATATACATAAAAATATAATAAACAAGCATAGTAATTTTTACAATAGTTTTTTTTTTGCAATGACTCATCAAAAATATTGCAATCTTGTGCTTGATGAGGTAATCACTTACACTGACAAATAAAAAATATAAAATATAAAGCAATTAAATCAAAGTCATACATAAAGTAATAAATAGTTATGGAATAATTTTAAAAAGATGCTCAAAAATTTTATTTATTTGTTTTCAAATTGGGGTGTTAAGGTTGTCGGCCTTCGTGGCTCAGTTGGTTGGATATCTGACTGCTGAGCCAAAGGTCCCGGGTTCGATTCCCGGTGGAGACACAGTTTTTAATTGTGTTTTCAGTCTGGATCTGTGAGACGATTAAAATCGTAAGTCTCCAGAATGTGGCAACTTGTTATTGGGTGCGTGTTAAATTAATATTTGACATAGTACCTGTTAGTTGCCCGAGAAGCAATATTAAATAAATAAATAAATAAATAAATATGCCACTTTCAAACCTTGTATATTTGTTTTCTCGGATGTTCTGCGTGATAGACGAATATAAAAAATTCTCTTCTGCTCGAATATTGGACGTCCGTACAGAAACCAAACGGCTTACCAACTATGCCATGGCGATCGAAAAATAATGAATTAGTCATGAATAAGTTGTAAGCCTTGAATATCTTGAACTTCAATAAATCTAAATAAAAATAAAACAATTTAGTAAATAATTTAGCATGAGGCTTTATTGTGTTTTTATTTTAAACATTTTTTTTTTCTAATTATAAAACTGGCTTTGAATAGTGCTTCCATTCTATTATCATCGTTTTCGGTTATTGAAAATTCAAGAGGTAAAAATAACATCTCACTTAGTTCAGCTATGAGGTTCACCATCCATTCTGAATGTTGACATTTTAGGTGTGACGAGGCTGGTGTGTGGGGAATTCACCCACCGTGCTTCCTTTCATAAATCAATGCACACCCGCACACTGTCCCCACATTGTGGAATACATATATCGTAATGGCATGCATGTATGAAATTATAAAAAAATAATGATTACAAATATAAAAAGTGACAATAGCTCGTTCGTCAAATATTTGTTTGGTAGTTTGATCCATTTTGTCACCAACGAAAATAACCATTTACAAATAACAAGATAAATCAGAATAACGGTGATTTCATCAAAATTCTCCACCGACTAGTTTTTCCGACAGCTGTGATGAAAAATGTCGTCAAATGTGATACAAAAAAATCGTTGGAAATAATGAGTGAGGAAAATAATAATAAATTTTCCTCGTGTTTCGTCATTAGTGTTTAAAAACACCGCTGCTCAGTTCCGAGAATTTTTTTTTCATACATTGTCACTTTGCCATTGACATTGAGTCTCTAGACACATCAGAGTGTGTATATATTCAAGTCTATCAACATATCTTCCCACATCATATTCGAAAGAGTCAAAGACCTGAACTTTGCACCGATCGTGTTTCATTATAGATTTTGACACTTGTTACTATCGTGAAAAAAGGTGAAAGTGCACAAAAATTCAGTCAAAAATAAGGTTATCATTCAGTATCAATTTCAAATATTACATTTTTGCGCTATTTTTTTTCATATTTGTTGTTTTTCCAACATTATGTAGGTACATCGTGCATTTATAAAAATTTTGATTATACATATATGTAGTTAAAAATGATTTAATTGGCCTTTTTTTATTTTTAGTGATAGGCTGCAGGTACTGAAAGGCCTGAAGGAACGGGAGGTACCGAAGGGACGGGAGGTATTGAAAGGCCTGAAGGGACGGGAGGTACTGAAGGGCCTGAAGGGAAGGAAGGTATTGAAAGATCTGAACGGATAGAAGAGACGGGAGGCACTGAAGTGACTGAAGGAAATGAAGGGACGGAAGGGACTGAAGGGACAATTTTTAATTATATACATACATACATACATACCATCACGCCATGTTCCTCACGGGGTAGGCAGAGAGAACCGAACGCCACATTTTTCTATCTTGACACACATTCATCGCCTCATCAACATTCATACATCGTCTTATACATGTTCGTCTGTTGTTCACGCTTCTTACATTTCCATCTTTCAAAATATCGTTTATATGGTCGTACCATACTTTTCTTGGGCGCCCCTGACTTCTTATTCCGTTCCTGTCAGCTTTGTATATTTTCTTCGTCAGGCGTTCTTCATTCATTCTCCCCAAGTGGCCAAACCATCTCAATTTGTTAACTTTCATTCTGTTAATTACATATTTCTTCATCTTACATTCTTTCCTTGTATCTTCATTCCGAACTCTGTCATACATCGTTCTGTTACAAATTATTCTAAGCGATCTCATTTCAACTGCATTTATTATGCTTTCGTACGACTTCTGCCATGTCCAGGTCTCACTAGCATACATCAATTTTAATTACACAGGCAATACGAAGATTGCCGGGTTTCGCTAGTTAAATATAAATATACGAATATACCTGGGGGGCAAGTCTAGTCCTACCGGCGAAATCAAAACCCTCACGATTACCCATGTCATGGATATAATTATTATATGGATTTCTATTATATTTAGATGTCACAGAACTCCATATGATAATTATATCCATGATATGGGTAATCACAAGGGTTTTGATTTCGCCGGTTGAACCAGACTTGCCCTCCAAATGAAATCTCGTACTTACAAAATATTACTTAAATAATAATTAAATATTTTAATTTAACAAATATTAATTTATTTTCATAATTACAAAATTTATAAGAATAAGATATATAAATAAATGATTAACGTAGAGAGAATTAGAGATATTAAATAGACACTGGAGTCCGCGCCGTTTGCTGACCTCCAAATTATAAAGCATTGGTGTATTCTTCTAGAAACATCGATGAGTTGTCATTAGTAAGTGGTGGACATCGCGCGGCTCCTTAATTGGACCACTTCAATGGACCCTCCTGATTGGTTGCCAAGCTGTCAAATTCGCGTCGCCGCATATTCTTTTCTTATTTCTACACTATTATCATTTAACTTTGATTTTTTTTAATTACTGAAACAATCTTGCTTATGTTTTGTTTTTTGAGGATATTCTATTGTTATAATTATCTAAGAACTTGAAATTTATAACATGACAGAGTTAGCCACAAAACTGATGCATAAGAGAATATTAATTTAATTCCCATAATTTGTCATTTTCGTTTTCCAACAGTCATTTATTGGTAATTGGTACTACTCCATAATTAAAATAAAATTTAAATTAGACTTTGAGTATTGTTCTACTGTTATTATAATCGCTAACACGATTGTCGATTAGCAGTATCTCTCTTAAATGAATCATTACAGCAAATACGAAAAATATATTGAATAAACCTAAATAGGTATAATATATAAAAAAAAATAAAGTTATCAAAATGATAATGAAGCTTAAAATAAAATGCGGCCTTGTCAGTATAAACAAAGTAAGATGAAAATAAATGCCCTAAGGTGGTTCGGCCACATAGAAAGAATGAGTGATGACCGTCTGACAAAAAAAAGTATACAAGGCTGATAAAAGAGGAAGGAAAAGTAGAGGTCGGCCAAGAAAAAGTTGGCACGATCACATAAATGGGATTTTAAAAGATGGTGATGTTAGAAGTAAGAATAATAGAAGAGCGTGTATGAGACGATGTATGGACGTGAATGAAGCGAGGAATGTATGTCAAGAGAGAGGAGTCTGGCGTTCGGTTCTCTCTGCCTACCCCAAATAGGGAAATGGCGTGATGGCATGGATACTTGTAGTTTGAAAATTAACAAGTCTTATACTAAACGTGAATTTCTTGCAGCTTCTAAATCCAGATAATGATAATTATTAATTCAGCTGAGTAACTTGTTCTATGAGACGCAAAATAGGAGTATTCATCTTAGTAGTTACACGTTAACCTGAAAAATAACACTTATTCAAATTATGGTAGGTTGTATACTATGGCACTGACTAAAATAGTGTTGTGTTGTAATCCAAATGAAAACAAAAAGCAGTATTATTATAACAAATGTTGAAGATGTAAAAATCAGCGATGCGTGTTTGAGATTATTAATACTTGGCCATTTGCTAAGAACAACAGAATGGGTATAATATTATGTATGTGGTAGAAAACATCACAGACAGCTTGGTGCTTGCACAGTGGCGGTCTAGGAGGATTAACCTTATTTTTTTTCAGTGGAACTTTGACATAAAAAGATATTTAAAAGTAATAGACATAAAGTACATAAAGTACTTATTATGACCTTGGAGATGAAAACACTGGTCACACCAGGCAAAATAATAGACATACTGGACATAAAATAACAGACATAATAGATATAAAATAATAGACATAAAGTACTTATTGATGACCTTGGAGATGAAAACACTGGTCACACCAGGCAAAATAATAGACATACTGGACATAAAATAACAGACATAATAGATATAAAATAATAGACATAAAGTACTTATTGATGACCTTGGAGATGAAAACACTGGTCACTCCAGGCAAAATAATAGACATACTGGACATAAAATAACAGACATAATAGATATAAAATAATAGACATAAAGTACTTATTGATGACCTTGGAGATGAAAACACTGGTCACTCCAGGCAAAATAATAGACATACTGGACATAAAATAACAGACATAATAGATATAAAATAATAGACATAAAGTACTTATTGATGACCTTGGAGATGAAAACACTGGTCACACCAGGCAAAATAATAGACATACTGGACATAAAATAACAGACATAATAGATATAAAATAATAGACATAAAGTACTTATTGATGACCTTGGAGATGAAAACACTGGTCACTCCAGGCAAAATAATAGACATACTGGACATAAAATAACAGACATAATAGATATAAAATAATAGACATAAAGTACTTATTGATGACCTTGGAGATGAAAACACTGGTCACACCAGGCAAAATAATAGACATACTGGACATAAAATAACAGACATAATAGATATAAAATAATAGACATAAAGTACTTATTGATGACCTTGGAGATGAAAACACTGGTCACTCCAGGCAAAATAATAGACATACTGGACATAAAATAACAGACATAATAGATATAAAATAATAGACATAAAGTACTTATTGATGACCTTGGAGATGAAAACACTGGTCACACCAGGCAAAATAATAGACATACTGGACATAAAATAACAGACATAATAGATATAAAATAATAGACATAAAGTACTTATTGATGACCTTGGAGATGAAAACACTGGTCACACCAGGCAAGACTATGAATACAATATTGAAAGATAAAAGCTTTATTTCGTAAGATGGCATAGAGAATATAGAGATGTAGTAGATAGCGAAAGAGACTGGTAAGATGATGTCCCAAAAAGGAACAACTGCAGATTATCTTTTTCGTACTACATAATCTGTTTCATAAGGCTCGTCCTTATAAAAGACACCCCAAAAGACGGATGGGCCCATCTTACAATGTTTGTCGATCTTAAAAAATAATTCTTGAGCAATTCACAGGTAGACAAAAATCCAGACTAAAACAGAGAAAAACTGTGGGAATTGAACTCGAGACTAAAATTTTAGGTGACAGATTTAGGATCCATTCTATACTTGACCCAATTCCTCCTTCATATTAACGTCCATTTCATGCGCCCCCATCCATCGATATGCTGAGGACAATGCAGTCCATGACAGTTTTTATTTTGGAAAACCTCCTAAATAGAGTGATACATCAGAAGTTCATCAGAATGATCAACATGTTTAAATAAATACCTACCTCTACTATATAAATACACGGGGTGAAAGAAACTTTGTATATTTTTACGTCTCAAAAACGTAAGCCTGCCTAATTTCTGCGAAGGAGAAACCCTAACGAAATACCAGTGTTTTTCAATGAAAGCACTCTACCTAGCAACGAATCTATCGATCTACTTGGATTATCTAGAAGGAACCTAAATCACTACGGGGGGAAACTGGCCTCCATAAAATTGAGCGTATTATATAAAACACGTTTGTATTAAAAAAAAAACTCAAATTTGTATTCTCTATAGCGTAAATACGCCCAATTATTGAATATGGTAATCACCTCTGGAGTGGCGCCCCCCAAAACCTACTGAATACCCTCGATGATGTACAAAGCCCTGCTCTATGTCTGATTAACTACCCATCATTGACTGATGGATTGCAATCACAAGACCACAGACGCAAGGTCGGTATTCTTTGTATATTCTATAGATATTCCCGCGAGAAATGCTCAGAAGAACTTGCATCTCTGATCCTTATTCCACGCACTCACAATATAGTCACTCGTTTTACATAACCTCAACACCCTTTCACAGTAAACCTTCAACATACACGAACCAGTCGCTTTTCGAACTCTTTTGCTTTCGAATTCTGTGTTTCTTTAACCCGGGTCTTTTGAAGATCCGAATTAACATTTTCGTGAGCAGATTACAAACCCTCCCCAACGCTACGTAGTGCACTTCTTCGGAAGAGTACAATGGACGCAAATCCTAATAGCTAGTGTCCCCTACATAGCCATGTTAAGAAAAAAAAACTTGTTTAACAATGCAAACCAACAATGAGTAAAGATACAATTGACTGTATATTACTTAATATTGTTTATGTAAAATACTTAAAAATGCTTTAGTGCAAATTTAAAATAAATTATAATGCGTTCTCGGTAGTATCTTAGTAGCGCCTCTCAACCAGGCTGACCCTGCGCAGTGCTTCTTAACAGAACGAAGACAAAACTGAGTCAAGCCAAGCGTGATACAGATATAAAATACTCCGTAGAATTTCTCGCCATTTTTTTGCGTTGATAACTTTATTCAACTTGATAATATTTTAATTTTAATAATAATGTAATTTCCTTTAGACGCAGTTGAACACAAGAATATTTTTACCCTGGACTAGAAACTTCAAATCAATGCAGTTTAATTAAATTATCTTTCATCGGAATAAACTGATTCATGCATCGTTTAACAAATAATGATCTTTAATAGTTGCATTATAATTCTATTTTTTCGATATGATTGAAATGATTTTGATGTATTGTAAATTAACTACTTGGAAGATTATAAAAAAGTCATTAAATATTATAGAGCAAAATATTTGCACACTAATTGTTTGTATTTATGGACTACCCACTTTGTCACTAAGTCAGAATAATATTCTGTTCATTGATTGCTTTCATATCTTTTTATTTATTTTTCTGTTTAAATTAAATCATAATGTCTAATTTACTTTGGATACGCGTGGACAAAGATTGTTCGATGGCAGAGCGGTTAGCGCGCTGTGCTAGTAATTCAGTGATCGCGAGTTCGAATCCTGCCTCGACCGATTTCGTTCACATAATATAGGACAAGCAAGTTTCTTATGATGGGTTGATTTCAAGGTTCACATTGGGTAGGTATTATCCAACTGTCGATTTGTTCAAGAGAATTTATTTCTTTTAACAGATACCTACAGTTGGATGTCATGTGTAACATGTAAATAGTAAAAAGTTTCTTGTTCATTGAAACAATCCAGATGAGGAATCAGTCAGTTACCAAACATATATCTAGCCATGAAAATAAACTCCGTATAGTATTAAAAATGTTTACAAAGTCAAAGATTAATTAAAAATATTATTAATTTGAAATAAATAAGCAATGCAATATTAAATATCTGCCCTGAAATTCGTTTGTTTTTTATGACTCGATTTACTATAATACATTTTTTTTCAGAAAAACAAGTTCCGTAAATAAAAGGATTTTATATCTACATTTTTATTTGTTACACAAGGAACTTTAGTAACAGATATGGAAGGTCAGATCTAAGTCCTTTTAAAAGTTTTAGGATGACATTTATCTCGAAAACTGAGTGACGTGAATGTTTTTTTAGTTCAAAAGCCAGTTTACTAACGTATAATATTCAATAAGTTATAATTATTTATATCTATAGCAACACAAAAATACTATGAGTGAATGACTTGTATAGGTGGGACAATAGATGGGTGGTGGCAGAGTCGTTAGTACTCTGGGTTAGTAATTCAGAGGTCGCGAGATCGAATCCTGCCACGAGCGATTTCGCCAACAAGCACAAGCATTTATGCCTTATTTAGGGAATTTATGAGGATTTATTTGTAGGCACTTGTAACAAGGACATATCTTATTTTTTTCTAAAAAAGAAAACAAAAAAAAATAAACAGATTGGTCTATAATTTTCTAGCTTCCTGTAGTCTGCTTTTTGTGTATAAGCATTGTGGCTGTGTCATCCTATTCTTGGGGTATGTTCTATTCATCCAAACACTTATTTATAAGAGTTACTACTGCTTGTTGAAGAATATACATAATGTTGAAGATGATTTCGATGATAATGCCATTATGGCCCGCAGCATTTTAATTCTTCACATGTGACATAACATGTTGTACTTCTTTATTTTATTGTTATTTCTGGAATGTCTTTAGATCCTACATTTGTTATTCTCCTTTTGATATCATGTCGCCCGAACCACAGACTCCCGATGGACTAAGAAAGTGTTGGAATGGCGACCTGGAAGGGGCAAAAGAATTGTTGGAAGGCCTCAATCATGGTGGTCTGACGATATTAGATGAGTGGCTGGAGGCGGATGGATGGGGTCAGCCCAAAGTAGGGATCTGTGGAGGTCTCAGGGGAAGGCCTGTGTCCATTACTGGACAAAGGAGGGCTGAAACAGAAGAAAGTTCTGATTGTTAATAAGAATTAAATGCCCTGAATTGTTGTAACTATATTTTAGTTATCAGAAGATACATAACACTATGTATGACATTTTAGATATAATTAAAATTTATTATGTAGGTGGGTACACAATAACTGTTATAATTAAATTGTTTCTCTTTTCAAAGGACAATCGATTTTTTTAATTTTGTTTATAATGGTTGCTGTTTTTATATTTACGAACGATCGTACAGAGGTTGAAAAATCATTGGACCCGATCTATGACAAAAAACATTGTGTAATCATCAAGAGGTTAAATGTTTTCTTTTCACATATTTTTAAGTGTATTTTTTTTAAATGCCATTTATATCATTTTACATTAGATTATGTATTTCTATTGAACATGTTCTGTAATTGAAGTTAAAATGACCGTGTTTGGAATTATAACATCGATTTTGATGCGTGAAAATGAAATTTTTACATAATAAAAAAATAATAAACTAATGTTTTAAAAATGAGTTCAAATGTTTAAACTAGTAATTAATCTGTTTGAGTATTGTTGACTCATTTCGTTTACCAACAGCAATATTATTTGTCATGAAGATCACCTCTTCTATCTCATATTTATATACTTTATTCCAAATTTATGTACTCACCTGATATGATTTAAAAAATTTTTTTTTCTTATATTAATATGTTAATAATATTTTTATTGTGTGGTCACCCTGGCATTTTTATCTATGTACCTACCTTGCATTAATTGTACCAGTTTGGTGAGCCTTTTTTTGCTGTAGAATAATAATTATTGTCACAATAATGATTTAAGGTACCCAACTGCGTATAGTAAATATTGTATTTTTGTTTGGTGGGTGCATGGATGTAGATGTAATGTATCAATATAATATTGGGATAGTATGTATAAATGATTTTTTAAGTGTCGAGATGATATAAATAAATAAATAAATATAAATAGTTTTTTGTAACAAAATGAATTTCCTTAAACGACTTTTAGTACTGTAGTGTAGGTATACAACAGGAAACTGCAGTCAACAGAGATGGTCTCTTTGTATTACAAATGGCATAATTTACCCAATGCCACTTTCAGAAAACGATTTGTAGCTATTTTGTGTCTGACTTGGGAGTCAAAAGCTGTCATCCGCTATAACGGCCGTGTATTTTCCAGGAAAGGCAATCTGGATTTGCCTACCAAACAATATACCTACATAATATGATGTACTCGGATGATGTTAACTCTCAAATATTTTATCTTCAAATAATAATATGAAATACTTAATGGTCGTGTTTTGTTGGATAGTATTTTGCATCCAAATATGGTATACCTACTATTCAGTGCTGTCATTCTACCACAACCACCCGTTCTGCTAACGGGAACTGATAACGACATCTTGCGGAACTCAGAAATGAAAAAAATGGGAAAAAGATACCAAACCTCGCGAAACTCAAAAGTGTCGAAGTGATCTTACTGTGAGAAAACACAAGAATTGGAATGTATTTTTTATGAATGAATAATATGTCATTTTCAAAAACATATCCATTCTCACACATTTCTTAAATAAAGCAAATGCTTGTGGTTTGATCGAAACCATTGAAATAATAGTATTCAGTACACCACTCACCACATTCAGCGCCACTCACTTCTTTATTTATGTACGTTCATTCATGCAAACTCGCCGTTTCTCATATTATATTCTCGTATAGTACCAACACTGTATCAAACCCGTCACTAATTAATCAACAGTTACAGTTTGTGTTAAATATATAAGAAAGCATAATTGGTGAACGTGAACCAGCCGATGACAGGTCATAAGCCCTGTAGGTGCCTTGAGTTCCAGGTTCTCCTAATATTCCAACTTTATTGAGATGTTAAAAATTTCTCATTTAATATATTATGAGTTTGTGTTTAACATATTAATGAAATTAAAATAACTATTAAAATAATAAATGCGAAATAAACAGATTTGATACTTTAATAGTGGATAAAATTAAGTTTATTTTGCTTTAAATTTGTTGTCAACGTGTTAAATAAAGCTCCCAGTAATTACAGATACCATCTGACGTGGTCTTTTGATAAAATATCTTTTGGACGTAGATTATAGAGTTTTCTGAATTCGGGTTGCACAAATCAACTTTGAAAAGCTCATCGGATAAACTTTTATCGCGTCATCAAAAGGGGATCAAAAATTACATTTTTTTCGTTTTATTTTCGTTTATTATAACTGCAAAGGATCTGTCTTTTATCAAACGGCGAGATGAGTTGGGTAGGAGATGGGATTGATGGGAAGCTGTGTGAGTCACTGGTACAGGATCATTACATACTGTCACTCTACATTCTGACTAAAACTCCGATGTTGTAGAAATATATATCGACAAAATATACAAACTGAGGAAAAAAACCGAATAATTCACACTACAACTATTTTGACACGGACGATCAATTTATTTGACTTGTGATAAAATTAATTTGGTTAATATTCAATCAAATCTAGCATTTTTTAAGAATAATATATTGGATAAAAGGCGAATGTCTTGCACTGAGGTAATCTCAACCAATGAAGGGTTTCAAAATGAAGGGTTTCAAAATAAAAGATAACTTACATCTATTTTCGGTTTAAATAAGTAACAATATTATGTATGCTTGATAAATTTACAGATGTTCGCATTCGGTCGGTATAAATTTTATGATTATTACTAAAGAGTGAAATCTGTAGTCGTCTTACCGGTTGATATGCGAATGGAAAACCGCGCTGCTTATTCGGTTCAGGATCTGATGTCCTTCTGCCATCTTCGTTAATATGAATGAGATGCGAGACCATCCGACAATTAACGTATTCATTGACCACATTGGTTGTGGCGTGTAGTATCGCTACATTGGTAATATCGACAAATTCCACAATGAGAGGACAAACATCTCAAAATTTAGCCGAAAAATGAGATCGGCTGAACGATAAATTACTTTTATCAATTAAAATACCTGATAAAAAACGTTTTTCAATCAAATTACGGCCTGCTTTTGATTCAATCTACTGAAGTGCATGAGAAGATTTTTGCATACTCCACTCCATTGGGAAAGATAAAGGACACTTGTCTTGTTCATTTCGAGATGGCTGCGCTTTGGACAATACAAGGATACTATGCACCTAGCATATTTCATACTATTTTACTAAAGTCTCGAATCCTTTTAATTTTGGCCTGGGGAATTATAGTCCTATCGTGCCCCCTAAAGTCTTATATCCTCGATCGAGGGGGGAAGGAGACTGCGAAAAATTCTCAGCTTACATGAATAGACAGCCGGGAGTCCACATCACAAGAGACAGAAAACTCAGCGCAGAGATGCCTAGTTGACCTTCGACCAGTATAAGAAGATAGATGAAAAAAACTATACAATATTTATAATGTATTCATCATCTTAAATAGATAGCCTCACAGAACAGACTCGTCTAGTGAGGCAGTAAATTTCCAAATAGAAACAATTGTACATAGTATGTTAAATACAGTATTTTTTTGTTATTGTAATATGTATGTAAATGATAGAAAATAAATAAGTTCATTTTTCATTTATTTCATATTTCAATGAAATTTTCTAAATATATAGATACGGTTTTGGAACCGATCTATATAATACATCTAGAGAATATAATATTGTACTCAAATGTACGAAAAAAATTCATAAATTAAATAAAATGAGGTGTTCTTGAAAAAAGTGTTTTCGAAAATTTACAGAATTTTCGAATGTCAGTCCCGTTGGACGGCTTGTTCAGTGGATAGAATATCGAATTTATTTTTTCTGTAGTGAGGAATCGTTTTAAATCTTCCTGGGTTGTCCCCGACTTTTGGACCTGTCAATTTTAGACAGGACGCGGAAATTTTAAGAGTTATCTTCACCGATTTAAAATTGCCTCCTCTGCCTCATGTCAGTTTTGTCAATACCCAGACCAAACTTCGGAACATATTCTGTGGCCAACCAGTGATGTCCTCTTATAGATTGGAGCTCCTCGTTGTTGTCCGTGGGCCTCTTCAAAGTCCCATTGGTCACGTGAATTTTGTGACCTCGAAGAACAATTTCAAAGCCTTTAATTGTACGCCTTACGATTGTAAGATTCCCAGTAGGTTAATATTTTACAGAGATCTTGGTCATACCCCTGATGTTTCTTATTTAAAAAGATCTGAAGTCCACGAGTGTGAATCCTCCATTCACATTCGTCGATAGTTCTTTTGCACGATGGTGCCGAGATTGCTAATCTAGAGGGCTCCATGAGCTTCTTTACGCGCTATGCGTTTATTTTTCTTGTCCTACACTTAGCTCTTGTTCTGGGAAGGTGCCGTTTACAGTCCACATATGCAGAACGGGTGGTGGTGGAAGTAGCGAAATAAATTGAGGTCTATATTATGAAAAGCGTTCTACATAGAAGGCGGTCTGTGGCAGAACATTGTCTAACCGGGCCCACTAGTACTTTTTATATAATGATGGATAATTCTTCCAAATAAAATGTAAATGCACTATTACAAACAACAGAATAGACAAATAATTTATTTCCACAAATTTTGGTTGTGTGTGCATGACTCAAAATGAAATATTGTATTTAGAAGGAAAGATGCATACGTTTGAATGCGTAACGTATGAATGTACATGTACTTATATTATATGTAAATGTATCTATACATAAATAAACAACGTAATAGACAATAACATAAAACTAGCTCACCTTAGCACAGGCTATGCCTAGTGAGGGGGCTAGTAACAAAGATACAAACAAAAAGATATGGCTTAAACTATGTAAGCTCCAGTGAAGTGGTAAATTGATATTTATTGAAATGAAATAATTTATATTTACTTTGTATGTTAACTATCTATGAATAAGCTTATATTATCTTAAGATATTTTGTATCTCATATATACTGTATATTTTTGGATAGAAATAAATAAAAATAAATAAATAAAATCATGAAGTGACAGTTGAAATCACAAACCTGAAAAAAGAAGAAGAGTTGGTATATTTTGTAAATATGCGATACCGTGTGCGGTATAATGTAGTGTCGATATAATCTGTCCAGCCACGCGAAATGCGATCGTCCCCGTAAGGTTGTAGACGGACGGGACGGGTTGATGCGCGGTTTTGCACCCATAAAAAAAACCTTTGAAGTTTATTTTTGTCTGCAGAGAAGAGGCGGCGGCGGCGGGCGGAGGCATGTTTTGTTTCGATTTATTTGAACGCCGTCGCACATATTATACACGGGCAGCTTTTTGTAATAAACGATTCTGTAACATAATCAGCTCGTTTATGCGGGAGTGTTTATGGTGTGTACATTTTGTATTATGGCTGTGTTGGGAGCAATTATTATCGTAATTGTGATCGTTTACAGGTGGAACAACAAAAAAAATGTAATAAAAGCACATTGTAACGTTGTTTCACCTGTATCGGTACTTTTTTTATCCCTTCTAGGTTGGTGACGACGTTTCATTCAAGCAATCATCTGTTGCGATACAATTTTAATACTTCTTCGTTGAAATGGTCTTTGGATCAATGACGAAGATTATTTATTAAAAATATTACAAGGATGACACAGTTATAATCCATGTTCTAATAAGTTTTGAGCTTCAGCGCTTTCGATGGTAACACCATCATCTTCAGAGGCGACAATTCAAAGTTTGTTCAAATATTTTCATTGTGAACTTCCACTCTGTAAACGAATCAACGTTAAACTAAATGAGCTGATTTATTTATTCGAAAACTTAATCAGCTTATTTATTTATTGATTTATTTATTCGAAAACCACCAGTATTTTTTTAATTACATAAAATAGATATAAATATTAGGTAATATAAACAATAGTACTTATTATAAGTGTTTCGTTTCAGAAGTAATACATTAAAGTTAAAAGGAAAGCTGATAGGAGAGCAACTAGGAGTTAGAGAAGTGGGGAGATATTTTTTTTTACATCAAAAATTAATGCTGACGTGAATAAGTATAAATAAATATCTTTATTTATGTTTGAAAGTGTCAGGCTTAAGGCGATGACTTTCGTTTTTAAAGATCCAAGTTTTTGGACGTAAGATTATTTTCGAAATAATATTTTATAAAACATTTGAAATATATTGAAAATTGTTCAATTTTATATGATTATGTATATATGAGTTGGAGATATAAGAGTTTTCGGGAATTTACCTGATTGATGAAAAAACAGCTGACAGTTCACGTCACAAGAGGGAAGCTGACGCAGGAACAGGCCAAAAGGCCTAAATAGAATGTGTAAAAAGAAGAACTGAGAGATATTTTGTCGAACGATAAATAAATAACTGGCTTTTACTTCTGTTTTTATTATAGTAGTCCTCAGTCTTGAGGATCGCGATCTCTCTTTCTACACTACTTCATAATATATGTAGTCAAAGTGATAACCCAGAGTGTTGCTATTTGTCTTATTTGGCTGAACCATTTCTTTGATGTACTTCCTCTATGGCTCTTCTTCCAGTAGTATTATTTCTTCTACAATACAGCTGAAATGTAGCAATATAAAGATTATAGCCTATCTTCATTTTAAGCTGTATGTTTAGTCCAATACCTTTTGTAATATTACGCTATCTGTTAGCTTAGGTGTGTTGGTTATTCGTATCGTAATGTACATTCAATATCTATACAGATTTAAATAATTTATGGAAGAGAATGTTGTTTAATTTTATTGTAAGTCTAAAACAGTTCTGTTTTATACATTCGGACCTTCATTGTATTAATGATGCTTCATTTATTGAAAAAGGACTTCATTTGGGCACAACAGAATGTATTTGTTTAAATTTCCATGTAGATGAGGATATTATGGCTGATAAACATAAGTCACAAAACCATTTACATATTCATACTGATCATGGTCCGTAAATTTTGAAGAGTATTTAACGGAAGAAATTATGATCACTTTGTATTCGTGGAAACATGGGCTCAATTAAGAATAACCTCCATCTATCTGCTGACTTCTGTATGTATATTCATTAAACGGGCAGTTACATTTAAATTCTAAAGCTGTAATTAACCCTCCGAAATTAACATGATATTAACTTTTAACCCTTCATTTGGGCGGGGTCCGAAATAGGTACCCTGAGTGGGGTAATTGTTTTAAATATAATAATTATATTAAAAATAAAACACTATGTTTTTGATTCTAAATATCATATATTATGATTTTTACGTCGAAAGCTATTTCGCCTTGTAAAGACATCTTCAATAATTATTTTATAATATAATATATGAAGAAAGAAAATATATTCCTTCTCATGTACTTACTCGGAATAGAAAGATATAACAGTTATGACAATAAATAAAAATTATGTTTGAACTCAGAAACTTACACTATAAGAAACTTAATAATTATAAATATTTTCAATAGCTGTTTCAATAGTAAATATATTTTCAAAAAATGTATTTTTTTATCTTATATGTTTAATCTTATATGTTTAGTAAGTAGGTATCTAGATTGCCAAAAGTGGGTATATCCCACAGATGAATATCCCCTACAGCTGCAACACGACCTAATTGTTTAGGACTAGATATAATATTTTAACTGTAACAACCACCCACCCCAAATCAATTCATGTATAATGTAAGATATTATTTCAACGTGTATTTTTTCTCATATTTATTAAATAGATACCTAGGCAATAAAAGTGGGTATATCCCAAAGATGACAATTCCCCACAGCTGCAATTAGGTACAAATGCTCAGGTAAGAATAAGAGATTAGGACTGGATATAATACTTAAACTGTAACAACCACCCACTTTTTTTGCTTTGTATTAATTCCATCTAATGTAATAGTATATAAGAAAAAACCACACCATGTACTTCAGCAGTTGAAAAGGCCTTCACCAGGCGAAACGGTCGTTCTGGAGAGTAAAAATAAATGTAAAAAGAAAAACAAGTGTTTAATTTATTTTTAAAATGGAATTCTACATAGTAAACGCTGTCAGTGTAAATAAAATTAAAAGTGCAAATATATTTTCCTTCACTAGCTTCATGAATTTACAATATACATGTACACTACCCCACGTTTTTGGAGTAATTGTAATCTTACGTATGTTAGTACGAGTGCATATTTATTTTATTTTATTTTATTTCAATGAAAACAAAATAGTCATAACAGAGTACAATTAATTACATATACAAAACAATTCAAGGACCAAAAACTGTTTACAGCTTATTACTTAATAGTGAAGTGCACTTTAACAATTATAAACAAACAACTATCATATATATGTATACATTCTTAAATCTAAATAAAAAAGTAAAAAAGTAAACACAAACAAAAGAAACAAACACAAAGTTGTCATTGCTTGGTGGGACTTTGAGGAAAATAGGAAAAGGAGGAGATAATGGGAGAGGAGAAAATGCACACAATTCGTACGTCAGTCCACCCTCCCAGCGAGTACCCTCAACACTCTCCCGAACTTGTTATTCTTCTTCTTCCTAGACTTTTCTTAACTTATCGTATGTGAAGACTGTTGGGGTCAGCTCTCCTCGTCCTCAGGCTGTACACACACTCTTCGGTCCTGGACCGCCTCCGATGTGAATTCTCCTCTAATCAATTGGGAACTGCTTTGCGCCATCCATGTGTTTTTGGTCTTCCCCTATTCGTTGGACGGGGGATGTCTACGCCCATAGCCTGGTTCACAATGTGATCCTCGAGTATTCTTAATAATTGACCATACCATGTCAATTGTCTTTCTTCTAATTTGTTGTTAATGCCTGTCACTCCTATACTTCCGCGAATGTATGAACGTTTTATTTTGTCTTCTAGAGACACTTCCGCTTACCATCTTAGCATACACATCTCTGTGGTTTCCATTTGTCTATGGAAGATGTTGTACATCGTCCAACATTAATCGTCCAACAGTAGCGGAGGTCTGACAATTTATTGTCTGATATATTTTCCCTTTCAGATTAATTGGCATTTTTGGGTCACACAAAACTCCTGTCTTAGCCCTAAATTTCATCCGTCCTACATTTATTCGGTGTGTTACATCTGCTGCACAGCCTCCGTCGCTATGGATCATCGACCCTAGGTACTTAAAGGAGTCACTATTTAGTAGAGCTTCTTCATTGATTATAGTTACGGGAGTGGTAGCATTTGGATTTTAAAACGGTATATTTAGTGTCTAATAATAGATATGCATATGTATAAATATTATTGTACACTAAATATTTTCGATGGATTTATTCTTCTTTGATAAAAAGCCTTAAAATAAATAAGAAGAATCATCCTCATTTGCACGACTTTAATACCAACAAACTGGTGAGATCAGATCACATGAGATCCAATTGTCGATGGCGATAGTATGTATAGTTGTAGAATACGTACCAAACTATAAACCCGTAAATCCATATTATTCAATATTTTAAGATACTGTGGAGGTCAGTCCTTTTTTCCTATCCCGAATTAGTGAACAGCTCGATGGTTTGAATATTTGTTTGATGGTTTGAACCAAACTTTTGAATATTTTTTTTTTATTTATTTATTTATTTTATAAGAGTATTACACAATATTTTGACTAAGTTACAATATATGACAAAAATTACCGTATTGATACTCTCTCGATAGAGTTAAAAACTCGTGTTCGAGAGAGGAGTATCGTAATTACATACAGAAAGAAAAATTCAACATATAGGATTATGTATTGCCAAAAATATGCCCTTTTAATGCTATTTTAAATTTATTTATATCTTTTATTTCTCTAATGGAAGTGGGCAGGTCATTGTAAAATAATATTCCCCTATATGACAGTAATTTCTGTGCTGCAGTTGTATTTTTATTTCTCTAATGGAAGTGGGCAGGTCATTGTAAAATAATATTCCCCTATATGATAGTAATTTTTGTGCTGCAGTTGTATTTTTCTTTGGTATGACGATTTTAAATTTTGCTCTAGTCGTTACTGTTCCAATAGAAAAAATTTCAGGATGGTTCTGTCTGTGAGCATATACAGTTGCAATCGTGTCCATTATCTACTTTAGTGTTGGGACCGGGAAGTCTATATAGATCTGTTCCGTCGGGTGATCTATAGGTTTGCCTAGAATAGTCTTTATAATCAGTCTTTGCGTAACTTAAACAGGCAAAAGATTTGTCCTATATGTACCACCACATCCCGAAACACCATACATAAGGACAGAGTGCACAAATGCAAAATATACAATTTTTAAACTATTTTTACATAATATATTTTTGAGATTCCTGAATATATAAATGGATTTTCTCAAACGGTTTACTATATTTTCTATTTGGGTTTTAAACTTAAGGTTTCTATCTATTTTTATTCCTAAATACTTTATTTCATTAGTCTTATGTATTTCTATTAATCGGGTCTTATTTAAGTCTTCGTAAAATAATAATTTAATGTCGGTATCGGATTGTCTATTGTTTAGTGTAAATGGAATGAAGTATGTTTTTTCTGTATTTAATGATAATAAATTATCATCAAACCAGTTCTTCAACTTTGTGAGATTCTCCGAAGCTCTATGCGTCGCCTCCTGCATTGTAGGAGCTTCGCACAGAACAACAGTGTCATCTGCATATGAAATAACTGTACTATTATTTCATTGTTCAAAAATATCGTTTACATATAAAATAAATAATATTGGTCCAAGGACCGCACCCTGTGGGATACCAAACTTGGAAGAAAGGTGATCACTTATGGATGAACTTATTCTTACGGTTTGTATCCTATCTTTGAGATAGCCACAAAACCAGTTTCTTACGGTGCCCGATAAACCATATTTTTTTAATTTATTCAATAGTCTTATATGTGAGATACTATCGAAAGCTTTTCTCAAATCTAAAAAAACTCCGATACATTTTTTACCGCTATCCAAAGATTTTCCAACTGACTCAATTAATTCAGCAATGGCATCATTTGTACTTCGACCTTTTCTAAATCCATATTGGTTATTATGTAGTATTTTAAATCTTTCAATATAGGTGACCAGTTGTTTTTTATTAGTTTTTCAAAAATTTTGGATATGTTGGATACAAGAGAGATGGGTCTGTAATTATTCAATAATTCTTTTGGACCATTTTTGTGTATAGGCACCACTATTGTATGTTTGTACGTGTCTGGAAAAACTCTTTTCTTCAAACTCAAATTAATGAGGTGTGTAATTGGTCTACAGAGATGTTTACTGTTGTGTTTTATAATTTTGACGGTTATGTTATCATGTCCTGGTGCAGATCCAGTTTTAAGTTCTTTAATTGTTTTGGAAACTTCTTCCTCTGTAGTCAATTTAAAATTACACATGTCGTCTGGATTGTGTACATCATCTTCATGTATGTTTTGGGTATCAAAATCTTTGTTTACTTCCATTGCTCATTTAATTCCAACTTGATTAAAAAATACGTTAAACATATTTGCTATCCTTTTGGGATCCTATGATACCTCAATGTTTGTTGATCCATCGTGTATCATAGTTATTTCGTGTTTCTTAGTTTTCTTATTAATGATTTCATTTATCGTTTTCCAGTTTTTTCTGCTGTCTTTTCCATTTTCAATCAATATATTTTTATAATAAGTGTTTTTAGTTTTTCTTATTAGAAGTGTTAGAAGATTGCGATATTTTTTATAATGATCGATGATTCTTTGGTTATATGGGTATTTTTTACTCAATTTTAAGAGTCGAGCTTTCATGCGGACACTGCGAATCAATCCCTGAGTAATCCAAGGCTTTATGTTCTGTATTTAGATTTTGTTTTAATTTTATTAACATCGACATTCGTCGCGTTACGTAAATGTTACAATAATATATTTTGAAAAATATTTGTGCATTCATTAACGTTTTGAGAAATGAGAACTGTTGCCCAATTCTCATTTTCCAGATATCCTTCCAGTTATTCGTAATTTATGTTATTTTTGTTGGATATGTCATTGCTCTTAGAGAAATATGTGTTTATACACGAGTATGTATATATACACATATGATGATTCGTTATATGACATTTAAAGATTATTGCCATAATATTTTCAATGTCTTGAACATTTGACCAAATGTGGTCTAAGCAAGATCCATATCCATCTTCCGTTTCTCTTGTTAAGGTATTTATACAAGATTTAAAATTGTTATACGCCATCATGTTACAATATTCATATTTTTTTCTACTACTACAGTTACCTGAAATATTTATATTAATATCTCCCATTACTAAACAGTGTGTTTGTCTAGGTGAATGACGTATTATATTATTTAGTTCATTAATAAATTCAAAAATTTTTGATCCATGTGTCCTATAGATACCAAATATCCTAAAAATTTTTTTGTTCCAAATTAAAGATACTTCCACACAATTGGACAGTGTGAGATTAATATCTGTAAATTTAATTTCTAAACAAGATGACATGCTCACAAACACAGCATTCAAACACGAAATAAAACACATTCAAAAATCATCACCACAACACGCGATGACATAATAATACACATACTCTATTGAGATATTAATCATCTGTCATAACATACTACACCATCTCTTTTATTGAATTATGGCTCCTTAATTTTAATTTTATTTTATGTATTTTTGTTTTTTTTTTCTCTTTTTTATCATTATGTTAATGTATAACTCTTGTTTCTCTATTTCTCGCCTCAATATTTATTTCTCGCCTCAATACTTATTTCTGTATAATTATTTTCTTATCTATTTCATTTCGTTTATGTTAATTTAAATTGATTTTTTTTTTTTCTTCTTTACTTGTTTTGTCTTTTATTATTATTGTATTACTTTGTAAATTTTCACTTTCATATGTTTATATTGTGAATACTGTAAGGTTGCAGATAAACTTTGAATTCTATGTTACCATTAGTTATATGCATATTTTCTGTAACTGTTTGTATTCCTAAATGAATAAATAAATAAATAAATAAATAAATAAATAAATCCACTATTTTTGTTAATTCTATTTGTAGATACATAACATAAATATTTGTCAATGCTATAATTTGAGAATTCGTTGTTAAATGCTTCAGATAAAATTATAATATCAGGTTTTCTATGCATTGACTTCAGAATTACTAAGAGTTCATCAAAATTTTTATTCATACTCCTAATATTCATGTGTATTCCACAAAAAGTCTTCGTCTATTGATTCGCAAATTTCTTGTTTTACACTATAACAATCATCCAATATGTTTTGTAAATCTTCAGACATTTTTGATTATTTTGAATGTAATTATAACACAGAAATTATTTTGCAGAAAATAAAAATTTGGAGCGAAAATTATAGTCACTTGAAACAAAACATATTTAAAGCATGTATAGTTATATCTTAAAAAAATTAACTTAATGATCTTATGTAGTACACAAACAAAATAAAAAAACAATGAGGTAACCAGGCAAAATGTGACTATCAAGAGTTTAAAGTTCTCCAAAATTAGAGTCACACTTTCCCAAGATTCAATTTCATCTCGATCGGTATAAATTAATCCAATTATTAACACTAAAGCAATGCATATCAATCCAATTACATAATATCTGCATATATAATACAAATCTTCCTTGTTAAATATACATTTATAAAATATATAACAGTATATATTAGCAAAATAGCGTAAACATATTTTAAACATAAAAAATTTAATGATGTAAATGTAGAAAAATTCCTTAAAACAGCGTGATAGATAATTGTTCAAAGCGATGTTATTAAAAAAGATCGGATTGTTTAATCGAAGTATTTTTTCATAGTATTTTTATATCATAGTATTTTTTCTCTAAAGAAACATAAAAGTAGTTATATAGAGGTAGCTAGCTATTCTTCTCACGGAAAAGTAATAACGAGTTGGTCTTATAGCAATACTGACCTTCATTCTTGGTGAATGATCCTTATATCAGTAATAAATTACATACATATTGTTGTTGCAGTGGCTTTCGAGAACAGGGGCACTCCAAGAATAAATATAATCAGATATGTTACGAAGTACCTACTTCACCGTTTGAATGATACCTAATAAAACATTTTCATATGAAAATTGTAATCAGAATGTAGACAGAGCATGAAAAATTTATTTACATATATATTTTTTATCAAATATTTAATTAACATTGAATAAAGGTTTCGTGCAATGGTTGTTTATAATAAATTTACTGTGGTGAGTATAAGTATTCACTTAAAAATTGATAAAAAAATCAAGCTTCAATCAAGCATTTTCGGCAAAAAACAAAATAATCAGATTTTTTATCATTTAGTTTTACCACAAATCATAACGTAGATTTGTCCGGTATTTTGATTTAACCAAATGATGTCCAAATGAAATTGAAATATATTTTTTTAATTTTATTTTGATTTATTTTTTAATTTACCGTCGCAAGTATAAGTGTGTACCTACTTTAAAAATGATAAAACAGTAAAACCGTTTCAATCAAGCATTTTCGACCAAAAACAAAATCGACAGATTTTTTATAATTTAGTTTTACCACAAATCATAACGTAGATTTGTCCGGTATTTTGATTTAACCAAATGATGTCCAAATGAAATTGAAATATTTTTTGTTTTATTTTATTCATCTATTCTTGTTTGTATGCGTTGAAAACCCGAGTAGGTGATACCACATCTTTCCTCCATCTGTGGGCCAAGACTTTTTTAAATCGATTTAATTCATTATTTTTTATCGTTCCTTTTAATTTTTTGTGATATTTTATACGATTTTTAATAATAAATCGAAATAAATATGTTTTATTGACGTTTTAGCTTAAATGCCCCATATTCCCCTTAATACACGTTGAAACAAAAATAATAACATTTGTTGAAATCAAATATTGATACTTATATCGTAAATAAAAAAATTGTATATATTATATTGTTTTATATTTTAATTTAAAATAATATAATATTGACGTAAAAGACAACCCTGATTTGATACATTATTCTTTGATCTATTCGTTCGCTGCAGAAAACTGAACTTAAAACATGAAAATAATAATAACCATGATGGTATGATCTTGTACAATAGATCTCTACGTATATGTGTATGTACATTATAATATATAGTGCAATTCATATTTCCTTTGTAATTGAACAATGTTTATTAGGTTCGCGTTATTACAGTTCCCTTGTAGTTCAATATAGGTATGTACCTATTCGTTATATTTACTCACATAATAATCAGTAAAAATTACCTTTTTATGAAATTATTCCATTCCATCGAAAAAACTAAGAGGCGCATTCAATGAGTTTGGACTTTTCACTTGAATAAAGAATTATAACGTCTTTCGTTACGAGTTTTGACATTCAAATGGTTCAAAGATATATAGGTAATTACAGATATATATTTTTTATTTTTTTTGTGTCATTTGATAATTATTTATTTGTTGATTATCTTCTCAAATTGATTTTAAAATACTTACAAATATGAAAAAAAACAACAACATAGAACAAACAATTTAACTCTTGGTTAAAAGAATAAACCACATAATAAAACAAAAATACCTAATCAAAACAACATTATAATATTATAATATACCTATAAATTTGAAAGAAAAAAATAAATACAAAGTCGGGGGGTTTACACCGAGCAATGGGTCTGTAAATGAAAGACCTAATTTTTAATAGTCTTCCGTAGAAAATATTAAAATTAAATAACGCTTCATACTTTAGCCGACATGTTGAATAAGTAATTTTACACACTTTGAAGACCATTATCTCCGTTTGATTGGCTAGGCCCCTCGTTTGGGGTTTGCCACTAGCGGCAGATGTAAAAAATAGACTTGAAATGGCCAAAAAATTATTTATAAATTTATTTTATTTATTTATTAATAAGAAAATACCTTTTTTGCCGAAATGGCCGTGAGGTCCGCAGACGTACGGCCTCCGGTTTTGTGCTATTTCGTTTCGTGCAATTTTCTTTTTATTTCTCATTTTGTTTTAGTTTTCTAAGATTTTGAAAAAAAAATATATATTCGTTTTCCTTTTGCTTCTATCCCTTTCAGGGCACTACTTACAGGGGAGACCACGAGAAGGTATAGCACATCCTCCCCCTAAGCCAAAGGCGCAGGAAAAGCCGTAGCCATACAAAAAGTAAAGTAAAGTAATAAGAAAATCAATGTATATTTACAAAGTATAGACAAATAATAATAGATTTTCACTAATAAAGTAACAATTAGAAAAAAGCATATAAACACATCAATAAGTAAAAAATGTTCAATTATTTAAAAGAAAAAAAGTTTAGAAGGAATGGTGGTGTGAGAGGGACTAGGGTTTTGAGGAAAGGATGGGGAGATGTTTTTATTTTCTGCTGTTGTATCCTTACACAGTAAAAGAATCCGCTTAATATGATATAAGTCAGGCAATCATAGTTTGTGCTAAAAAAACACATGTATTTATTATAAATCTAAATTATTAATGTTGAATCGTGTTTCTATTATAAAAACTTAATTTAATAAAATGTTAAATTTATTATTATAAATACAAGAATATATAATAAATTTTATTGCAACCTTCATTATATAAGTACTAAGTTAAGATGACACAGATAATATAGACATAATTGATGTAGGTATAGTTTAGTTATTATAATGGGTATATTATTTACAGCCCACTCATCATCGCCTCATAGCCTGCTTTATCATTTAATTGAGAGACCTGCGAAGTAATAACTAGCTAAAAGAGTTCATGGTTATATTGCCAATTAGGATTTGCCTTTTACTATAAATATTGATAATACATAATATATTGATAATCATTCAATAATTGTGTCAAAAGAATTTGTTTTTAAACCGCATATTGGAATGGGATCATTCGGGACACAGATATAAAATAATTACAGAATTATAGTGTCTACTGAACAGTTTGGTTCCAAAAAATTAATTTATTATAATAGACTGTTTCACGTGCACAGCTAAACGTTGCAGTTAAAATACACCTGGCTACAAATACACTAACTGTATTTTTATAATTTTTTGTTTAAAATATCTTATTTTTATTTTCATTGCTTTTCTTTTGATATACTTTATTGTTTTGTTTTGTTTTTTTTTTCTTTTATGTAAGAAACTTATTTAAACTAACTTTGTAATTTCATTGTACGAAAGATCTTGCACTGAAGTGTTTACAAAGTTTAGTATAAAAATAATAAATTCTAGGGTATGTTTTAAAAATATATTAATAAATTTAAAAAAATTCAAAACCTTAACAAAAATATCGGCAACAAAACAGTTCTTGGTCAAGTTAATCTCCGTAAGTCAATATATTTTTTCTGTGTAATGCTTAAATTTAATCAAAAGCGCCCACGGAAATAATCTTGAATCATAAAACCGTAAACAATAGGAACATCAGTCGCGCTTATACAAAAATTTTATGTTGACATTGTTAATTGAGAATAAAAATGTAGGTATTTCAAAAGTGAACGAAAAATTCATAAATAATATGTCATTCGCATGCAAAAACAGCAAATAAAAAACGTTTATAACATTTCAAACTTTTTTTGAAATATGTCAACATTTCTAACACACGTGGCTTTCCTCGTTTCAATAGCGTAATTTATTTTATTAATTTAATTTACATAGAGCAAAAAAAAAACATTCGCTTGAGAGATAAGTATAATAAACAATATTTTTCGCAAAATAATATTATCTAATTTTGTACAGGAACTCATTATCTAGAAAACAAACTATGATATTATTTTTGCTATGTGTATGTAGGTCGGTACGTTTGAAGTTCAACAATATTTAAAATGTGAGAAAAATCAAAAGCGGCATGAAACCACAATATTACTTCCCGTTGATTCCAGTTTACGATCAAGGATATATTGCAGTATGTGATAAAGGATAAATGTATCTTTAAGGTGTGAACATTTGATAATAATTGATTATTCAAGATGTTTGCCATAATATTTATAGCAAACATCTTGTATAAACACGTGGGCTGAGCAGATTAATTTCGCCTATAATTTTATGGGCACAAATTAACTGGTCACGATGTATGTATTTGATTAATTTTCTTTTCAATATATATTTTTCGATTATTTCTATTAATTAACAGTCGGTAAGCCGTTCGGTTTCCGTGCGGGCGTCCTGGGTTCAATTCCCAGTAGAGGAGAAATTTATTTAAATTTATTTCTCTGGGCTGGAAATATTGGTTAGTTGGAAGAAATTGCCATACGGCAATAAATTCGCCGTTTGCACGGGGTGCAAGATGTTCATTATTATTTATTATTTTGCATTCAAAAATATGTAACCTTAGGTCAAATTGAAAAAGTACTGCCTCAGAACAGGCTCATCTAGTGAGGCAGCAAATTTCCAAATGGGAACAAATGTACATAGTATGTTTATAATAGGTCTTTTTAAAATATCGTTAGTGTTTTGTTATTGGAATATTATTATAAATGTTTAGTAAATAATTTCGTTTCATTTAATTTTGGAAGACGTTTTTTTGTTAAGTTGGTAGATGCGCAAACAACCCCACACTCCGATAGGTACGTAAATCTATTTTAAGTATAGATATTTTTCTCATTACGAATGATTTTCAATCAACAATTTGTGTTACAACTAAAAAGTCTTTAAAGTTTATCGAGGATCGCGGGTTGCCAGATATTCATTATAGGAAAACCGAGTTTATAAAAATTATAATCATTATAAAACTATTACAGGTGTTCATTTACAAATTTGTTATTTTTTAATGTCTGCGAGTTATTTTATTTTTTATTTTGTAGATAAGAGAGCTCAAGTAAAGATACATAGATGAATAGATTTTCTTTAAATCGACGCAACCTGATCCATCTCACCTTGAACAGGCCAGACTGGTTGCAAGAAGTATTCAAAAGGGAATCCATCCTCGAAGCCACAACTTGGTTTGGCGATTGTGAAAGTCCCTAAACAGACAGCCAGAAGAATGCTGGATAACAGAAAAAATTCGCATGGGGTTTTTCGAAACAATGAGAATCTTAATCTATGATTTTGGAGAGAAGCAGGGCACAGCATATCTGAGCAGCATGTAAAACTTGATTGTTGATAGTATCTATGATTTCAACTCCGCCAGACACTGGGTTTAGATCATTTGAATGCGATGCTGACACGATCTAAAGATGTAAAAATTTGGTGAAGACGATCTAAGATTTTATCAAGGATTTTCTTTCGCTTCCTGTTTTGATTGTACATTAGAATGTGATTCTATTGTGTATCGTGAAATAATAATAATTAAAAATAATTTTATAATGGCAACCACAATATCAAATTCCTATAATCCAAATCAAATCAATGTGATATCTCTTTCTCACGATTCACATCAATATCGTGATAAAATCAATGTTAAGATTGTCACGAGAATATATTTACAATAATTACATTTTAATATTATTTATTTATTTATTTCATGAAATCATCGTAAATAAATATTTTTATAAGTCTTATTTTAAAGATGATGTTACTAAAATCGAACATACTCGTATGTACTATAAAAATGAAAAATTATAAATAAACATATGCACATGTCGTACGAGCATTATAGTTTTCCTTATAAACATTCGTCGATTCGTCATATTTTTAAGAAATAAATAAGAATGAGTCGATAGTTAGTCGTCTGATGAAGACATTGAAAGAATCTATTTTTATTATAAACGGCCTAAATGGGCTCTTATATAATTATAAATTTAATACATATATATTTATGAACCACAAATTTTAATACATACATACATAAGTACAACTTTAGAAGCGTCTCTTTATTTTTTTTTTTAATAATACAACACATAATAAAGTACAATCATAAAGTAAAGAAAAAAGGTACACAGTAAAAAAACAATATTGCCCTTCACCAGAGTGCAAGCCTAGTATGTTCGTATATTGAACAGCAAAAGATATCAATAGATTGGTCATTGGTCATTACTGTACATCAGAGTACCGAGTCTTAGGACTCCTTGCTCCTTCATCTGACGTTACTTGACTGGGTGGTTTGGAGATTTTAGTACTGAAGATGGGTGGGTTTTAGGTTGGAGGGATGATTTTATATTTTATATGAAGTTGGTGGGGTTGTCGAGTTGGATTCTATGTATTGAAGGTTGGTGGGGCAGTTTTTCGGATCGCTATTATGGTGGGGGTTCAGGTGGGGGTGGTCTCTTGAGGACAGTTTTGGGTCTTTTGTGCTTATGGAAGTCGTTTTCATCATATGTGGCTAGACTGTTGATGGAGGCGTTCTTATGCGAAGGGATCTTCGCATAAAAACGCTTCGAAAGGGAGATTATGAAGTCTTGGATTGTGGGTACTTTTGCATCCTCGTGTAGTTGGGAGGTTCTCACCCATCTTGGAGCGCTTAGAGCTAAACGGATGGCCTTGTTTTGGGAGATTTGCAACTTATCTATGTGGGTCTTTGCTGCGTTTCCCCATATGGGGCATGCGTATGTCATTATGGGGCGTATGACACTTTTATAGATAAGAAGCTTATTTCTGTTGTTCAAATATATGCCTAACTCATAACCTAGTCATGCATCTTTGGTCCCTCTTCCACCCATTCACAATAGAGTCACTCGTTTTACACAATCTCAACACCTGTTCACAGTAAACCTTCAACGTACCCAAATTAGTCGCTTCTCGAACTCTTATTAACACAACAGCCCGGCAATGAAAGATCACTCGAATAATGTCTTCACTTTCTTACAATCCGGGTATTTTTAAGATCATAATTTATATTTTTCTGAGCAGATTGCAAACGCTCCCCAACGATACGCGGTGAGCTTCATCGGAAGACTATACTGGACCAAATTCTAATAGCAGCTATTCCCTGCGTAGCCACGTAAATAATTACTTGAATAAAAATGATTTTGAATTTTTTACTCTCCACACTATGGAATAGGGGAGAGTCATGATTTCGCAAAATTTAAGCGTATTTTTTTTACATCAATTTCTCAATGGGTATCATGTAGAGAATGCACACTATGAGTTTCGTCGTGATGTGTTTGTGTGTATGGCGTATACGCTGTACGCCGTACGCCGTACGCCGTAGCATTTATCTTTTTTGTGTCCTCTCTACAGCCCAAACTATAAGTCTGATCGACTTCATATTAACATCATATGTGTAAAGTGCAAAGACCTAGAGCTGATTAGTTTTCCATAGACAACTTTTGATTTCTTCTCTATGAATTCATCATTTACGTTGTTTTTTTTTGTGTCCTCTCTGCAGCCCAAACTATAAGTCCGATTGACTTCATATTGATATCACATGTGTTAAGTCCATAAACTTAGAGCTGATTAGTTTTCCATAGACAACGGTTCATTTTTTCCCAATGTTTCTTTATGATTTCATCTATTAAAACTGAAAAAATGCTCTCACGACCTGGAAATTAGAGATATTTTAATTTGGTTTCAACTATTTATACAACACCAAGAATCTTCATAAAATTGTATTCAAAGTTGGTCAATGTTAAAAGAAAAATATTCAACGGTTTCAAAAATTATATTTTATTTAATGGATATTTGTATGAAACTTATATGTAACAAGAGAATTTTTTTATATTTGGCAATGTTCAGTTCATTGATTTCATATTGATATAAGAATATTAATAGCTTGAACTTAGAACTGATTAGCTTTTCATAGATATCATAAAATTTCTTCATATGATATCACGTGTCAACATTGTCAAAATGCTCTAACGCTCTTATGGAAACGTTCAGTAATTTGATTTCATGTTATAATGTAAAAAGCTTGAACATAGAACTGATAACCTTTCCATAAATAACAAAAAAAATCTTCATATGATATCACCTGTCAAAATTTGGAAAATGCTCTCGCGTTCTTTAGAACAAAATTTATCTGCTTTTTTTAAAATATTTCATACAACATAAGCAGTCTTCACTATACTGCATTAATAGTTTGTCTATCTTAACATAAAAATATACTAACGGAAGAAAATTTATATTCCTGTTAGTAACATTTAGTATGAATAAAAATGTAATTAGATAAATTTCTATGTATGGAAACGTTCAGTAATTTGATTTCATGTTATTATGTAAAGAACTTGAACATAGAACTGATTAGCTTTCCATAAATCAAAAAAAAATCTTCATATAATATCACGTGTCAAAATTTTGAAAATGCCTTCGCGTTCTTTAAAACAAAATTTATCTGCTTTTTTTAAAATATTTCATACAACATAAGCATTCTTCACTATACTGCATTAATAGTTTGTTTATCTTAACATAAAAATATACTATCGGAAGAAAATTTATATTCCTGATAGTAACATTTAGTATGAATAAAAATGTAATTAGATAAATTTCTATGTATGGAAAAGTTCAGTAATTTGATTTCATGTTATAATGTAAAGAGCTTGAACATAGAACTGATTAGCTTTCCATAAATAACAAAAAAAATCTTCATATGATATCACCTGTCAAAATTTGGAAAATGCTCTCGCGTTCTTTAGAACAAAATTTATCTGCTTTTTTTTAAATATTTCATACAACATAAGCATTCTTCACTATACTGCATTAATAGTTTGTTTATCTTAACATAAAAATATACTATCGGAAGAAAATTTATATTCCTGATAGTAACGTTTAGTATGAATAAAAATGTAATTAGATAAATTTCTATGTATGGAAAAGTTCAGTAATTTGATTTCATGTTATAATGTAAAAAGCTTGAACATAGAACTGATTAGCTTTCCATAAACAACAAAAAAAATCTTCATATGATATCACCTGTCAAAATTTGGAAAATGCTCTCGCGTTCTTTAGAACAAAATTTATCTGCTTTTTTTAAAATATTTCATACAACATAAGCATTCTTCACTATACTGCATTAATAGTTTGTTTATCTTAACATAAAAATATACTATCGGAAGAAAATTTACATTCCTGATAGTAACATTTAGTATGAATAAAAATGTAATTAGATAAATTTCTATGTATGGAAAAGTTCAGTAATTTGATTTCATGTTATAATGTAAAGAGCTTGAACATAGAACTGATTAGCTTTCCATAAATAACAAAAAAAATCTTCATATGATATCACCTGTCAAAATTTGGAAAATGCTCTCGCGTTCTTTAGAACAAAATTTATCTGCTTTTTTTAAAATATTTCATACAACATAAGCATTCTTCACTATACTGCATTAATAGTTTGTTTATCTTAACATAAAAATATACTATCGGAAGAAAATTTACATTCCTGATAGTAACATTTAGTATGAATAAAAATGTAATTAGATAAATTTCTATGTATGGAAAAGTTCAGTAATTTGATTTCATGTTATAATGTAAAGAGCTTGAACATAGAACTGATTAGCTTTCCATAAATAACAAAAAAAATCTTCATATGATATCACTTGTCAAAATTTGGAAAATGCTCTCGCGTTCTTTAGAACAAAATTTATCTGCTTTTTTTTAAATATTTCATACAACATTAGCATTCTTCCCAATACTGCATTAATAGTTTGTCTATCTTAACATAAAAATATACTATCGGAAGAAAATTTATATTCCTGATAGTAACATTTAGTATGAATAAAAATGTAATTAGATAAATTTCTATGTATGGAAAAGTTCAGTAATTTGATTTCATGTTATAATGTAAAAAGCTTGAACATAGAACTGATAAGCTTTCCATAAATAACAAAAAAAATCTTCATATGATATCACCTGTCAAAATTTGGAAAATGCTCTCGCGTTCTTTAGAACAAAATTTATCTGCTTTTTTTAAAATATTTCATACAACATAAGCATTCTTCACTATACTGCATTAATAGTTTGTTTATCTTAACATAAAAATATACTATCGGAAGAAAATTTACATTCCTGATAGTAACATTTAGTATGAATAAAAATGTAATTAGATAAATTTCTATGTATGGAAAAGTTCTGTAATTTGATTTCATGTTATAATGTAAAGAGCTTGAACATAGAACTGATTAGCTTTCCATAAATAACAAAAAAAATCTTCATATGATATCACCTGTCAAAATTTGGAAAATGCTCTCGCGTTCTTTAGAACAAAATTTATCTGCTTTTTTTTAAATATTTCATACAACATAAGCATTCTTCCCAATACTGCATTAATAGTTTGTCTATCTTAACATAAAAATATACTATCGGAAGAAAATTTATATTCCTGATAGTAACATTTAGTATGAATAAAAATGTAATTAGATAAATTTCTATGTATGGAAACGTTCAGTAATTTGATTTCATGTTATAATGTAAAGAGCTTGAACATAGAACTGATTAGCTTTCCATAAATAACAAAAAAATTCTTCATATGATATCACCTGTCAAAATTTGGAAAATGCTCTCGCGTTCTTTAGAACAAAATTTATCTGCTTTTTTTAAAATATTTCATACAACATTAGCATTCTTCCCTATACTGCATTAATAGTTTGTCTATCTTAACATAAAAATATACTAACGGAAGAAAATTTATATTCCTGATAGTAACATTTAGTATGAATAAAAATGTAATTAGATAAATTTCTATGTATGGAAACGTTCAGTTATTTGATTTCATGTTATAATGTAAAGAGCTTGAACATAGAACTGATTAGCTTTCCATAAATAACAAAAAAAAATATTCATATGATATCACCTGTCAAAATTTGGAAAATGCTCTCGCGTTCTTTAGAACAAAATTTATCTGCTTTTTTTAAAATATTTCATACAACATAAGCATTCTTCCCTATACTGCATTAATAGTTTGTCTATCTTAACATAAAAATATACTATCGGAAGAAAATTTATATTCCTGATAGTAACATTTAGTATGAATAAAAATGTAATTAGATAAATTTCTATGTATGGAAACGTTCAGTAATTTGATTTCATGTTATAATGTAAAGAGCTTGAACATAGAACTGATTAGCTTTCCATAAATAACAAAAAAATCTTCATACGATATCACGTGTCAAAATTTTGAAAATGCTCTCGCGTTCTTTAAATCAAAATTTATCTGCTTTTTTAAAAATATTTCATACAACATAAGCATTCTTCCCTATACTGCATTAATAGTTTGTCTATCTTAACATAAAAATATACTAACGGAAGAAAATTTATATTCCTGATAGTAACATTTAGTATGAATAAAAATGTAATTAGATAAATTTCTATGTATGGAAACGTTCAGTTATTTGATTTCATGTTATAATGTAAAGAGCTTGAACATAGAACTGATTAGCTTTCCATAAATAACAAAAAAAATCTTCATATGATATCACCTGTCAAAATTTGGAAAATGCTCTTGCGTTCTTTAAAACAAAATTTATCTACTTTTTTTAAAATATTTCATACAACATAAGCATTCTACACCATACTGCATTAAAATTTTGTCTATCTTATCATAAAAATATACTATCGGAAGAAAATTTATATTCCTGATAGTAACATTTAGTATGAATAAAAATGTAATTAGATAAATTTCTATGTATGGAAAAGTTCAGTAATTTGATTTCATGTTATAATGTAAAGAGCTTGAACATATAACTGATTAGCTTTCCATAAATAACAAAAAAAATCTTCATATGATATCACCTGTCAAAATTTGGAAAATGCTCTCGCGTTCTTTAGAACAAAATTTATCTGCTTTTTTTTAAATATTTCATACAACATAAGCATTCTTCCCTATACTGCATTAATAGTTTGTCTATCTTAACATAAAAATATACTATCGGAAGAAAATTTATATTCCTGATAGTAACATTTAGTATGAATAAAAATGTAATTAGATAAATTTCTATGTATGGAAACGTTCAGTAATTTGATTTCATGTTATAATGTAAAGAGCTTGAACATAGAACTGATTAGCTTTCCATAAATAACAAAAAAAATCTTCATATGATATCACCTGTCAAAATTTGGAAAATGCTCTCGCGTTCTTTAGAACAAAATTTATCTGATTTTTTTTAAATATTTCATACAACATAAGCATTCTTCCCTATACTGCATTAATAGTTTGTCTATCTTAACATAAAAATATACTATCGGAAGAAAATTTACATTCCTGATAGTAACATTTAGTATGAATAAAAATGTAATTAGATAAATTTCTATGTATGGAAAAGTTCAGTAATTTGATTTCATGTTATAATGTAAAGAGCTTGAACATAGAACTGATTAGCTTTCCATAAATAACAAAAAAATTCTTCATATGATATCACCTGTCAAAATTTGGAAAATACTCTTGCGTTCTTTAAAACAAAATTTATGTGCTTTTTTAAAAATATTTCATACAACATAAGCATTCTTCACTATACTGCATTAATAGTTTGTCTATCTTAACATAAAAATATACTATCGGAAGAAAATTTATATTCCTGATAGTAACATTTAGTATGAATAAAAATGAAATTAGATAAATTTCTATGTATGGAAATGTTCAGTAATTTGATTTCATGTTATAATGTAAAGAGCTTGAACATAGAACTGATTAGCTTTCCATAAATAACAAAAAAATCTTCATATGATATCACGTGTCAAAATTTTGAAAATGCTCTCGCGTTCTTTAAATCAAAATTTATCTGCTTTTTTTAAAATATTTCATACAACATAAGCATTCTTCACTATACGGCATTAATAGTTTGTCTATCTTAACATGAAAATATACTATCGTTAGAAAATTTATATTCCTGGTAGTAAAATTTAGAATGAATAAAATATTTCATTGTCAATATTTGTGGTGTGGAGAGTTTAGTGTTGGCCACAACCCACTCGTTTTTTTATATTATTGAAATGATTTGAATTTTGTATTAATAATAGACTTGGCTATATTAAAGTTGACGTAAATAAGGCATAGTTTAAAATTTGTATTTTTTCTTCTACTCCGTCTCCGACTTCGATTCCGATTTTGATTTCGACTTCGTTTTCGACCATGATTCCGACTCCGACTCCGATAAATCAGATTTAAAACCTCCGGCTCCGATTCCGGATCTTGTACACTCACCTCCGTGACTTCCCTAAATTAAGTATAAGAAGCAGTTGCAAGAACCGTTTTAATTTCCTGATACAAACTTCATTCAGGTAACTCGATAATATATTGGTAACAACATGTTAATATATTTCAATTATGTTTAATTGAACTCCTAGGCACGGTAGCTTAATGCTCCTTAACTGAATCAAATAAATTGTTTTCCGAAATAATCATCAACATTGGTTTCACACACACGCGAAGGTTTAAATTCTCTCCGCATCCACACAATGTAGTTAATAGTCAAATAATTCCCTTTGAATAAATCAATGAACCAATAATTTGCTCAGCATCTCCCCCAACCCATAGCTTGATAATAGGCAACCAATGTGTTCTAATGTTTTTCCTTTAATCACGATCATTCCAAATTGGGGACTGACAGAAACATTATATAGGTACTCTTAAAACGTTCTTTGAAAGATGCAAAGTATTGTATTTGTTCGCAATTGGATGAGATGCATGTAAATTAGTATGTAGATACCCATGACAGAAAAAAGAAGAGTATTCATAGTCAAAGAGAATCAAAAAATAGGAATATGGTTTTCTAAGTAAGTTTCGTTTGTCGATCGACAATAGGTTAGACCAGGGGTCGGCAAAGTGCGGCTCCAGAGCCGCATGCGGCTCTTTGGCTCCTTGAGTTCGGCTCTGGCACAAATATCCACGGACCCGGGCAGGCGCATCGCGCCGAGGGAATAGACCCCATACACGTACACTTCGGAGCGACAATATCAAATTTCAACGTCTTTGTATTGATTTGGAAATATTGGAGAAGAATAAATGTGATCTTAGTTCACAACACAAGTGGTCTGCTTTGAAAGACCTGGAGAAGAAAGACATGATCATTTTCAACGTCTGGAATAGTATTCCTGACTCTTACAATCAGCTGAAAAAACTCGCGTTTGCTGTACTTTCCCTTTTTGGTTCTACACATTCATGCGAACAATCTTTTTTAAGCATGAACTTCAAGAGTAAACTGAGAAGTCGTCTTATTGATGAGAACCTGGAATCATGCCTAAAATTAAAAACAACTACATACAAACCTGACTTACTGAAACTTTCCAAGGAGATGCAAGGACATTGTTTGCATTAAGTGTTTGTAATTCATTGTCATGAATGTCATGATTAAAATGTATGGATACTTTTCTTTCATATTATTGCTTAATAACGAATAAATTTTTATTAAGTGTGAAATAAAGTTTTATTCAGTGTACCCGTAATTTAATGAAGGTCTAAAATTATAATTAAGGTTTACTAAATTAAACGAGTGGGTTGTGGCCAACGCTAAACTCCTCACTAACAAGTCATTCTATAAAGTATTCAAATTTTGTATGGAAAATTTCCAACATTTTTATGAAATGAGTTTGTTAAATTATTTTTTATTTAAATATTTTATTATGAAAACTTGATAACTCTTCAATGCCATTTTATGAAAGTGATGTGCCTTTTTACGAATTTGAAAATAAAAATTTCAAATTTTAAGTTTCCTGAGCTTGGGGTCACTTTGAAATATTTGACAGTTAAAAAAATTGAGAAGCACTATTCATATATCGTTCAAAACCTAATGGGATCTAATCGAGTATGAGATATACATATTTGCAAAATTTGAATAGAATCAAATGAGTACTTTAGTCTATAATCGATAAAGTAAAATGAACACGCCGTACATAGCACATAGCACACACACACAGATACATTGTGATGAAACTTTCAGAATACAATCTCAGCATGATACTAGTTGATAATCTGCAACAAAAAAAATACCCTTAAAAATTGCGAAATCATAACTCCCCACTATATCATCTTGTGTTAGTGAGGAGTAAAAACAAATTTGGCTCTCAGATTTTTTTTAAATCGTTGTAATGTACATATTTGGCTCTTTGGCCAATAAGTTTGCCGACCACTGGGTTAGACAGACATATGTACATATACCTTCCTTTGTTATTAAATGCATTTAGATTAAAATTAAGCGGTTTATAACTATCAAAATATCTGTGAAATAAATTGGTTTTAACCACACTTAAAAGATAACAATAAACCAATAAATTAATACGATATTATTTAGCTTTCGAATTTTACAGTTGTCGTTTTCTTTTGTTACAGACCTAATGGACACAGTGACTTTCATTGTATTAAAACGTAGATTTGCATAAATTCATTTCAACCGTTCAAAAACAAACATTTTTACACACTTGTCATGTCTCGGTCTTGTGGAGTATTATTCTGACGATGTGCCTTGCACGAAAGGCGTCAATAATCAAAAAAATTTCAATATAACTAATACCAATTATTTTTTTTATATTTGTAATATATCTACAAAATATGGTTATCGTTTTGATAGTGGAGCGCAAAATGTTTATTTATTTTTCAAATATTTTACTATTTGTTTACAATATAAACAAATAAAATGCTTACTGGCGGTCTTGTTGCCCTTAGGCAATGTATTCCAATCAATCAGATTTACAAATTGAGAGCAATATAATATCAGAGTTTGATGACGAGAGTAAAACCTACAAATAAAACATAAAATGATGAGAGTGGGTAAGCTGTTACACACCGGCATAGAAAAATGCTTCCTCTCTTAATATTATGTAATAGCCGGGTTATCGAAAATACAACAGGCAATTAAAGAAATATCATTTATTTATTTATTTAATATTGCTTCTCTGGCAACTAACAGGTACTATATACACAGATCCAGACTAAAGATACAATTAAAAAATGTGTCTCGACCGGGAATCGAACCCGGGACCTTTGGCTCAGCAGTCTTAGATATCTAACCAACTGAATCATATAACATCATCACTCATTAAGAATGTTGTGTCGAGGTTGGTGTGTGGGAATACACGCACGTGTCGTGCCTCCATTTATGATAATATATAATACACAACCGCACACCTATCACTGGCCATCCCACATTATAGGATTATGGCGTGCTGATCCAACTGTCGATTTGTTCAGGAGAACTTTGTTCTCTTAACATATCGACAATGTATCAAGCCAGAATACGCGAGAATTGTATGGAGAGGTCTACTTTTTTCATGGATTTTCCAACTTTGAAGTCAAAAAACACCAACTTAGAGGCTTCGCAGCATATATGTTCCATACACGGATTTACTCAGAATTCGGAGTAGAACATTTCGTGTGTCTGTGTGTCTGTGTGTGTGTGTGTCTGTGTGTCCGTCCCCCCCTTATAACTTTTGATCCGCTCAATTTACAGAGCCTAAAATTTCAGAATATATAACTAGTTGCATGTAACACATGAGATCCAACTGTCGATAGCGATAGTATGTATAGTTGAAGAATATGTACCAAACTATAAACCCATAGATACAAATTATTGAATATTTTCAGATATTTTGTTTTCTATACAACATATGTAGGTATGTATGTCAAGATAGGATAGTATGGAAGAAGATCCTTTTTCCTACCCAGAATATGCAAATTGCATGATGGTATGTATGTATGTTTGGAGATGAAGTAACAAACTATTAAGTCTTCTTACATATTGTGTATAGGCGACTGCCATACAAAATGTATGAAGCGATGTCGTCACTAAATTCAATTTTTAAAAAAATTGTTAAAAAAAAATTGAGATCTTCTTCTACAATGTTAATATTTTTTATAGAAAATTAAATTATCTAGTTGGGGTGTTTCGGCTTTTTTCGATAATTGTAAAAGTTTTGGAAATATAGGCAGTTAAACTCATAAATTTATCATAAAAAAAATATTTTTCTTAATAAAAAATGTTTGAGAAACCCTGGAATTTTTTTGAAAAAACTAATTTGAGATTTTGTATTTGTCTATGTTTGTACCAATTTTCAGCGTTCTACCGTTTATGGTTTCTGAGATATATGGAAAAATAAAATAAAAATTCAAAAGTTGATAACCCCTGACTGAAACAAAAATTCAAAATTCCGAGTATAAAAGTTTTGTAGGCCTGTAACTGTTTATATATTCTGAAATTTTAGGCTCTGTAAATTGAGCGGATCAAAAGTTATAAGGGGGGGACGGACACACAGACACACACACACACAGACACACAGACACACACACAGACACACACACACACAGACACACGAAATGTTCTACTCCGAATTCTGAGTAAATCCGTGTATGGAACATATATGCTGCGAAGCCTCTAAGTTGGTGTTTTTTGACTTCAAAGTTGGAAAATCCATGAAAAAAGTAGACCTCTCCATACAATTCTCGCGTATTCTGGCTTGATACATTGTCGATATGTTAAGAGAACAAAGTTCTCCTGAACAAATCGACAGTTGGATTAGACTAGTTGCATGTAACACATGAGATCCAACTGTCGATAGCGATAGTATGTATAGTTGAAGAATATGTACCAAACTATAAACCCATAGATACAAATTATTGAATATTTTCAGATATTTTGTTTTCTATACAACATATGTAGGTATGTATGTCAAGATAGGATAGTATGGAAGAAGATCCTTTTTCCTACCCAGAATATGCAAATTGCATGATGGTATGTATGTATGTTTGGAGATGAAGTAACAAACTATTAAGTCTTCTTACATATTGTGTATAGGCGACTGCCATACAAAATGTATGAAGCGATGTCGTCACTAAATTCAATTTTTAAAAAAATTGTTAAAAAAAAATTGAGATCTTCTTCTACAATGTTAATATTTTTTATAGAAAATTAAATTATCTAGTTGGGGTGTTTCGGCTTTTTTCGATAATTGTAAAAGTTTTGGAAATATAGGCAGTTAAACTCATAAATTTATCATAAAAAAAATATTTTTCTTAATAAAAAATGTTTGAGAAACCCTGGAATTTTTTTGAAAAATCTAATTTGAGATTTTGTATTTGTCTATGTTTGTACCAATTTTCAGCGTTCTACCGTTTATGGTTTCTGAGATATATGGAAAAATAAAATAAAAATTCAAAAGTTGATAACCCCTGACTGAAACAAAAATTCAAAATTCCGAGTATAAAAGTTTTGTAGGCCTGTAACTGTTTATATATTCTGAAATTTTAGGCTCTGTAAATTGAGCGGATCAAAAGTTATAAGGGGGGGACGGACACACAGACACACACACACACAGACACACAGACACACACACAGACACACACACACACAGACACACGAAATGTTCTACTCCGAATTCTGAGTAAATCCGTGTATGGAACATATATGCTGCGAAGCCTCTAAGTTGGTGTTTTTTGACTTCAAAGTTGGAAAATCCATGAAAAAAGTAGACCTCTCCATACAATTCTCGCGTATTCTGGCTTGATACATTGTCGATATGTTAAGAGAACAAAGTTCTCCTGAACAAATCGACAGTTGGAATACTACAAAAATGAAAAACAAAGAATTTAGTGTGTGATTTTACAAAGAATGATTTCTTTCTTAAGTTTACACTCTTTTCTATTTTGAAATACATCAACAAAACAGCATATATGATTCAACATAAATATTACTAAAACTAGTTGCATGTAACACATGAGATCCAACTGTCGATAGCGATAGTATGTATAGTTGAAGAATATGTACCAAACTATAAACCCATAGATACAAATTATTGAATATTTTCAGATATTTTGTTTTCTATACAATATATGTAGGTATGTATGTCAAGATAGGATAGTATGGAGGAAGATCCTTTTTCCTACCCAGAATATGCAAATAGCATGATGGTATGTATGTATGTTTGGAGATGAAGTATCAAACTATTAAGTCTTCTTACATATTGTGTATAGGCGACTGCCATACAAAATGTATGAAGCGATGTCGTCACTAAATTCAATTTTTAAAAAAATTGTTAAAAAAAAATTGAGATCTTCTACTACAATGTTAATATTTTTTATAGAAAATTAAATTATCTAGTTGGGGTGTTTCGGCTTTTTTCGATAATTGTACAAGTTTTGGAAATATAGGTAGTTAAACTCATAAATTTATCATAAAAAAAATATTTTTCTTAATAAAAAATGTTTGAGAAACCCTGGAATTTTTTTGAAAAAACTAATTTGAGATTTTGGTTTTGTCTATGTTTGTACCAATTTTCAGCGTTCTAGCGTTTATGGTTTCTGAGATATATGGAAAAATAAAATAAAAATTCAAAAGTTGATAACCCCTGACTGAAACAAAAATTCAAAATTCCGAGTATAAAAGTTTTGTAGGCCTGTAACTGTTTATATATTCTGAAATTTTAGGCTCTGTAAATTGAGCGGATCAAAAGTTATAAGGGGGGGACGGACACACAGACACACACACACACAGACACACAGACACACGAAATGTTCTACTCCGAATTCTGAGTAAATCCGTGTATGGAACATATATGCTGCGAAGCCTCTAAGTTGGTGTTTTTTGACTTCAAAGTTGGAAAAGCCGTGAAAAAAGTAGACCTCTCCATACAATTCTCGCGTATTCTGGCTTGATACATTGTCGATATGTTAAGAGAACAAAGTTCTCCTGAACAAATCGACAGTTGGAACAGTTACAGGCCTACAAAACTTTTATACTCGGAATTTTGAATTTTTGTTTCAGTCAGGGGTTATCAACTTTTGAATTTTTATTTTATTTTTCCATATATCTCAGAAACCATAAACGGTAGAACGCTGAAAATTGGTACAAACATAGACAAATACAAAATCTCAAATTAGTTTTTTCAAAAAAATTCCAGGGTTTCTCAAACATTTTTTATTAAGAAAAATATTTTTTTTATGATAAATTTATGAGTTTAACTGCCTATATTTCCAAAACTTTTACAATTATCGAAAAAAGCCGAAACACCCCAACTAGATAATTTAATTTTCTATAAAAAATATTAACATTGTAGTAGAAGATCTCAATTTTTTTTTAACAATTTTTTTAAAAATTGAATTTAGTGACGACATCGCTTCATACATTTTGTATGGTAGTCGCCTATACACAATATGTAAGAAGACTTAATAGTTTGTTACTTCATCTCCAAACATACATACATACCATCATGCAATTTGCATATTCTGGGTAGGAAAAAGGATCTTCTTCCATACTATCCTATCTTGACATACATACCTACATATGTTGTATAGAAAACAAAATATCTGAAAATATTCAATAATTTGTATCTATGGGTTTATAGTTTGGTACATATTCTTCAACTATACATACTATCGCTATCGACAGTTGGATCTCATGTGTTACATGCAACTAGTATATTTATACTTACTAGTTGCATGTAACACATGAGATCCAACTGTCGACAGCGATAGTATGTATAGTTGAAGAATAAGTACCAAACCCATAGATACAAATTATTTATTATTTTATGATATTTAGTTTTCTATACAACACATGTACCTAGGTAGTCAAGATAGTATGGAGGTAGTATGGAGGTCAGTCTTTTTTTGCTACCCGGAATATGAAAACAGCATGACGGTATATTATGTATATTGTATGTTTAGAGATGAAGTATCAAACTATTAAGTCTTCTTTGATATTGTGTATAGGTGACTACCATACAAATTGTATGAAGCGATGTCGTCACTAAATTCAATTTTTATAAAAATTGTTAAAAAAAAATTGAGATGTACTGCTACAATGTTAAT